>JAULBZ010006292.1:0-12516 GCA_032360805.1 Neoturris breviconis
CTTTCTTTTAAAGATTTCTAGGTACCTTCCGAACCATTATTAATTATAGCCTACAATGAAGAGCAGTTATGAATAATTAAGTAAATAAATAATGCATTCTGACAACAGTGTACGATGTGGATCAGGCTTAATGCTAACAAAGGTATACGAAGCGAACATATTTTTAGTTCATTCCTGAATGAATATTCGGTCGTCAAAATAAGAGCAAATAATCACTGTGGATGAGTGATTTTTGAGCATAGCTTCAGGTTTAACCTAAAGCTATGCTTAAAAATCACTCCTCCACAGTGATTAATTGCTCGTATTTCGACCACTAAATATTTTAGCCTTAGCAAACTATAAAATATTTTATTCAGATTAGGAAAAAAAATTAAGGTTCTTTCTTGTACAGAATTGCAAAGAAACATGTTTCTTACTCTGCTAAATGTCTTCTGGTCCTGGATGTTTCAGCTCGATATGATTGTGCAATACAAAATGCATCACCGACAGCAGGGATAGCAGTTTCCAAATATAGTTGAGACGATTGCGTTAAATATGCGGTTTCACCAAAATAATCAAATTTGAATAAAGTACTACCTCCTTCACATTGTGTTTGTACTAACGTTGGTGGCGTTATCTCTGTATACCCACGATCGAAATAGTGATCTCGAAAACTATAAGAAAAAATAAGCACATTGTGTTTGTACTAATGTTGGTGGTCTTATCTCTGTATACCCACGATCAAAATAGTGATCTCGAAAACTATAAGCAAAAATAAGCACATTGTGTTTGCACTAATATTGGTGGCATCAACTCTCTATACCCAGAATCAAAATAGTGATCTCGAATACTATAAGCAAAAATAAGTACATTGTGTTTGTACTAATGTTGGAAGCATTATCTCTGTATACCCACAATTGAAATAGCGATCTCGAAAACCACAAGCAAAAATAAACACATTGTGTTTGTTCTAAAGTTGGAGGCGTTATCTATACAAACGATCAAACTGTACTAAAAAACACTCCCTTCTCAGGCGATGTCCAACCATTATTTCGAGACTTGACTATGGAGGAAGGTTTTTTCAGTATAGCTTCATGTTATGTAAAAGCACTCCTCTGCAGAGATAATTTACTCTTATTTCAACCATTGGATAAATACATACCATTGTGTAACTCTTGATCTAATCCTTAATATTTTTGATATCTAAAAAAGAATAAGTGATACTTCAAGTTCGCAAACTTTTTGCAGAGGATTGATTGTTTATTTGTATTATTTTTCTTCTTCTCTACTTTATTTTTATTTTTTGTAAAAAAATAACACATAAGTGTTTTCCACCCTAAAGGAGGAGGAGGGATTTTTATTTGACCATTGTTCAGTTTAATTTTTGTTGAATTTGATCAAATTAGGTTTCTTTAAATCTAGCAAAAAAAATGTGCACCCTCCTCCACAGACTATATTTTATTCTTCCACATCTCGCATAGTCTGTTTTCCTTATAAGCTTTTTATGTACATTGACATCAGAATTCGTTAAAGTAAATGGGGTAATATAATTATTTCTTTTTCATAGTAGTTTTGGTACCATTATTAATTATAATGCCACAATAAAGAGAGACAAATCAGCAATATTTTTAAAAAAATAAATAAATCAATAATACATAAATTGTCATACATAACGCATTTCATACATACCAATGAAATCTGACATCAATGTACTACATTAACTACAGGAGTAAACAAACTACTAAGAGAGAGAGAATCAATCTTTGTCTGTAGATCAGACTAAACATTTGCTATAGGAACAAAAGTCTGAAATCATGTGCTGACTTGAATCTCATCTCACATAATCAAAAAAGAAAATTTAACAAAAAACGCTTTCAATAAAATCAGTTGTTGGAATCACTTGATTCAAATCTTGTGAAAAATACCTGGTACGTCTTAAGGTGTATTTACACTAGCTGAAAGATTTTGCCTAGTAATAGACATAGATTCAAATGTATCTGGTCACCTCATAAACAAGCCTCAAAATAAATATTGGAAAACACCTGTGCGGAAGTGTTTTTGAGTAGAGCTTAAGCTTTACAGAGAGCTCTCCTCCATGCACAGGTGTTTTCCAGCAATTACTGTCAGACTTGATAAAAACAATACACATACTTGATCACCTCGCAATGCCAGATGTCTGTTATCTAATAATGTATCTACATTTGAATTCTAAAAAAAGATAATTCGTAGTATTTGCATGTGTGTCAGTTTTTATGTCAATTAATACATTGACCGTAGTATTGCAACTTTGTTACCAATCCTATTATACACAATTAGGCCATATTTCAGAGTTATTGTTTCATTGGTTGCTCAGACCTGAAATCTCTTTTCAATTTCCTAGTATTTCCTAATAAAGGTAATATATGTTATTAAAATACCCCGGATAAAATACAGTTTTCAGTATTTTGTCATCCACAGCCTATGGCCATAACAAAGCTTATGCAATGTAAAGTAAAATAAAGATGTACTGGATTCGACAAGAAGAAAACTGATTAAAACCGATTCCAAATACCCTGCTGCTAAAAAGAAATATGATACCTACCTCATTAACTAAGTTATCAGCGCCACCAGGTGGAGCAAAACCGATAATTTCCCAGTAATCAACAATCAACTCGTGACCACCAGGAGCCTAAAAATGAGATATGTTCTAATAATTATTAAGATGTACTGACCACTGCGGATGAGAGTTTTTTCAGAATATTTTCAGCCAATTTGGTCAAAAATATTTTGAAAAATCTCTCCTCCACAGTGATGACCGGCAATTATTTTAAGCCCTGTACTGGTATCTTTACACATGAAAAGAGATGAAACTGATCATTTGATCAAAAAGCACTCGCATAAATATTTGAGACCAGGTAAAATTCGAGCAATGAAACTGATCATTTGATCAAAAAGCACTCACATAAATATTTGAGACCAGGTAAAATTCGAGCAAGAATTTCAAATTTCCACTTAGATAAAAAGCCTTAAATTTTAGGTAGCAAAATGAAAGACACAAAAAATTAAATATGTTCCAAGAGCCTGGGTACTAGGCTGCTAGGAACAGCAAAACTTGTGAAGTGGAGGAGGGATTTTCGAGCATAGCTTTTAGGCTACAAAGCCTGAAGCTACGCTCAAAAATTCCTCCTCCACAGTGATTATTTGCTCCTATTATTTCAAACGCTGGTGTATCAACAAAATTTAACATGCTTGGCTTGCAAAATTTGTGGCGAAAACCAAAAGAAGACATTCCATTGGTAGAAATCTATATCACACACGGTGTAACGCCAATTTTAGCAATGGAATGACTTTATTTGGCTTTCGCAATGAATTTTTCACCTCATGGAAATTATATTTTATCTGTGAAAATTATTTCCCCACAATAAAAACTTCATATGCTGGAACCTATAACTTTTCATTATCCAGATACTAAGAGCTATGAAGTAATGCTTACTGATTTCCCTTCTGGTACTTCGTTGAGGGTTCCATAAACTGCTACAGTTGATTCAGGACTAAGTCGTACAGCATTGTAAGTCTGACATAACTTATCAGCAAGGACGCATTGCAAAAATCCTGTACCGTCTCGTAACACAATAAACATTAAGTTTTTTCCTACAGAAAAATACAGTGATTAAAATAAGAGTAAATAATCACTGTGAAGGAGAGATATTTGAACATAGTTTCCGACTTTTTAGACTGAAGCTACACACAAAAATCCCTCCTCTACAGTGATAATTTACTCTTATTTTAACCGCTGACATAATGACTAAGCTATATTTCTGCACCAAGAATCTTCTGCAGAATACATTCCTGCAACTAAAGAGCATTTGTGCTGCTTATAAATTACCTTGCTGTCTCAGACGATGAACCCATCCAAATATTTTTACTCTTTGTCCTCTGTGATCTTTTGTTTCTGTTATTTTTATCTATAAGAAAAGAAACAAGTAAAAAAATAGGATGATGAAATTTCAACAAAGCCTCAAAGTAACGTTTGAAATCATTTGCGGAGGAGTGCTTTTTTTAGTATAATGTTCGGCATTGAGCATCAGCATCCACAACTGTCTTTGAGGCTTGTTTTGTTTAGCTGTATGTATAAACCGTGAACAGCTCCACAGCTTCAAAGATTTTAAAAACCTGTGGAGGAGTGTTTTTTTTAGTATAGTGTTCAGTTTTTATACTCAAAAAACGCTCCTCAACAGGTGATGTCCGACAGTTATATTGCAAGATTGTTGACAGATAAAATTTACTAAAGGCAAAGAAAAAGCCATCTATGTGTCTTATTTTGAGGAATGGAGTGAGCTTGTTATTCTCTGAGTTTTAGGGGGTGCTTAATTGGAGGTGTGCACTTAAAAAATCTAAAATAATAGCACTTTTACAGGGTGCACTTTTTGAAGGGAGTGTGTTAATTTGGAAAAATACATTATGTCATGGGTAAAATAACTGCCTGGCATCACTGTGGAAGAATATTTCTGCCAAATTAGCTGAAAATATTTGGAACAATCTCTCCCTCACAGTAATGACTGGCAGTTGTTTTAACTTCTGTATGCCACATTTCTAAATGTTCACAAAGATTTCACATTCAATGAAGAATATTAATCAAGCCTAAATATAACTGCCAGACATCACCTGTGGAGGAACATTTTTTTAGTATAGTGCTCAGCTTTTAAGCTGAACGCTATATTCAAAAACACTCCTCCACAGGTGATGTCCGGCAGTTATATTCAGGCTTGTCAGTTGCAATACCCTTTTAGAAGCTGGCAGTGATTTGTCTTCTTCTATAGTTATTTTCTTTGCTTCTTCTAAATTCTTTTCGTGCTGAGCTGCTTTCTCGGCCTAAAATGTTAGAGAGTAAAAAAGCTATTTTCCCATCTTGCTAGGGACGTATTCTCAAAACTACGTAAAATATCAAATAAACAGTTTAGGCAATGTATTCAATATTTCAAAAGAAAGCAATCTGTGTTCTTAACCAAAAACTATATTTAAAATAACAGTGCATAGGTTGTTCCAATGTTAGTAAAATATGATAAAGTAAACAATAATAGGGTTTCCTATTGAGACTATTTAAAGACATAGGGTACCTCTTTGCGTTCACGATCCTCAGCTTTTCGTTTTTCTTGAGCAAATAGCTTAGTCATTTTCTTCAACTGGGCTTTGGCTATAATTTCAAATCCAATCTTTCCTTCTTCTTTGGTATCAACCATAATTTGTGCTTCACTACCAGCATGACGCATTGCCCGAAGTACTGTTTTGTATGGTGAAGATTCACTTCCATCCCCTGTTTCATCGTTGCCAGTTTTCTCGGAAGTGAAAATTTGATTCATGTCTAAACATATGAATATTTCTCAATTTAAAAGTTGTATGTATATATATAGCGTTTAAAATGAGCAAATAATCACTGGGAGGGGAGTGATCTTTGTGCATTGCTTCCAGCTTTCTAGCCTGGAGCCAAATTCAAAAAGCACTCCTTCACAGTGATTATTTGCTGTTATTGCAAACACTGTGTTTATCATAAGGAACCATCTCAAAACTTCAATGCCAGTGTTTAGAATCAAATATCTTTATTACATGTCAAATAAAAACATGCTCTCAGTCATGGAGCCTTCGTATATGGGCATGTTTTTTTTTGTTGTCCCAAAATACTATTTTTGGCATGTTAAAATTGGGCATAAAAAAGAGCAATTGAATCCATCTTATTCAGCTGTGTTTTTAATTTGGTCAACAGCAGATAATATTAATTAAATTTCAATATTTTTTTGGTCCCATACCAAAATGTTGTACACAACTATTTTTATGGCTGTCCAAAGTTAGGGGCAAATTGGGAGACGGTAGAATCCAATAATTTGAGAGACAAAATAATCCTCTCCAAATTTGTTATAATTATCACGTCTATTTTCCTATGTTTCATAGAGCCTTCGTATATATACAAGCTAACTTATTTTAAATTAATTAAAAACTCCATGGTGAAGAGCGACATATTTTTGTCTGGTTTATGTCTTTTTAAAAAATAGTAAACATTATTTATTTTTGAAACAAAAGAAACTTGTATTAATTAAGAAGACAATACTTGTAGTCTTTTCCATGCATTAATAAAAGATTTACCTGAAGAAAAAATAATAGAATAATAGAAAGCATGTTCCAAGAATTTAGATATTAAAACTTTGCAATTTTTGTTCTGTTATATACACATTAAAGCCATTTTAAACAGCAGAAGACGAGATAAAACGTGATTGCTTAACCAACTTGGATAGGATTTCAGAAAATATTCACATGCATACATATAAATGCCTTCAATTTTGTGATTCAGGCTATATACAAAGTCTTGAGTTTTTATGCTCAAAAATCACTCCTCCACTCAGCACTGGGTAAAACCAAACTAGACCACAAGTATATAACACATTATAGCAGGGACCATCTCAAAAATTTGGCACATTTTGTTTTAGGTGTTAACTGGAACATATACGGAATTTGCTATATTTTTAATAACACAAAACGCATACATACAAAAATATATATAACAATAAAAAAGAATAATAATACAGACTTGTGCATGCATTCACTCACTCGCTCACTCACTCATTCTTTATTTGACAAACACACACATATCCACACATTATAAGGATGTTACATGGATGTACAGTTACATAGCTTCGAGCTAATTTGCCCTCATCAGCAGTGTATACCCACTCTCAATGCTAATGCCTGGACACTTCGCAAAGAGAGATGATCTATCCGATTGCCGATGGAGGTGGCTAAATCGGGTCTCACTTCACTTGTGGTGAAGTTGAACAGATAAATCCAAGCAGCGCGAGCAATGCCAAAAAAGCAACCCAAAGATTGCAACATATATTTTACACCCTCTTTAAACTTTATTTAAGCGCTCTGGGTTGCGTACAGTATTGTTTATTTCATAAATGATATTAGCTTATTTTTTGTGCATAATAAATTATGCAAATTTCAACTGGTGCCATTGTATATTTCACTGGTCAAGTATATTAGATTTGAAGTTTCTTTGACACTCTAAGTTCAGTATACATAGGTTTCTTAAATTTTGATGTCTCTCAGTATTAGTTTCTTATAAACTGGTTTCTTATTATAAATACTGCTCTAGGATTTCTCAAAGTGAAGCAAAACACCTACTATGAGCAATTTGTTTGTGTCAAAATATTTGTACCCAGCTGGCAAAAACTTGTTCAAAGTCAGCAAAATAACGTTAGAACAACGTTCAAACATTATTTTGCTGACTTTGAACCGGTTTTTGCTGACTGGGTAACGCTCAAAGATAAGATCATCAAAAAATTCCCATCACACTCACAGTTGTTTTATATCCTATATAGTATTGGCACAGAAATATTTCATTTATATTCATAAGATTTTGCACAGGTAAAGAATTGTTCAAAATATGCTGACTTTGAACAAGTCTTTGCCCACTGGGGGAGGGCGGGTTAAATCATCTTTGCTACCCTTAAAATGATAATCAACTACTGGACTAACCTCTGTAACTTAATCTTGCAAAAGGCACTTTATTGTTATGTAATTTAGTAGAGGAAAGACAAGTGAAAGATTTAACAATTTTTCTTTGAACAAATATTCTGCAAATATTTCTAGATGATATGATGCAGCGAAATCTGAGTATGTTGTAGTTTTTGTTGGGTAAAATTACTGAGCGTACTTGTCTTGATAAACAGTATATGATCATATCTTTTTATCAGCACTGGCCTGTGAGAGAAAAAAACTATTCTTAAAAATAACTAGACTACTGAGCAGACTCAATGGAAGTGTAGTAGACCATGGTGTAGTTGTGGTCTCACGGGCAAATTTATACTTTCATTTCTGAGTTACCACAATATTTTGTCTCTCATAGGCTCAGCTGTCATTTTTCCTAACTTTTTGGTTATACCCTTCAGTTAAAATTTAAAATCGACTATGCATAACATCCATTGGACGTTTTGGGGAGAGGTCAAACCACATGGACGTTAAATTTTGACCTAAAATTTAAAAATACCATTTAAGGCATTTAGATCTTTCACTTGGACAATTACTCTAATGCCATATTTTTCTTAGTGTTACTAAAGCTGTCACAATACAGAAAATTCTATATCAAAATTTTCACTGGGGAAAAGGAATTGACATTCCGAATCATGTCCAAACTTTCATTTTTTTTTAAACTTCATATTTTTATCAATTTGGGGCTGAGGGACACGCTGCATTCCAGAATTATAGGACTCAGGAACCTAGGACCCAGGGCCAGGACTTAGAGGATAAATTTCAAAAAATTAAAAAAAAAAAAAATTGAATCGGTCTCAATATTTTATAAAGAAACATCGATGTCCTGGCTTGAAAGAATCAAGTTATATTCGAGGTTCGGAAACCGAGTTAAGAAACCCGAGTTACGGAGCCCGAGTTAGGAATATGATGTAATAACCCGAGTTAAGAAGTTTTCGGTAATTCGGTAATTTAGACATATTGAAATAAAATTTCCGAGTTTTCCGAGTTATCTCAAAACTTCTTTAAAACTTCTTTTAGAAGTATTTCGAATAAAAATGGTTTTGTTTTTGCATCTGACCTTTTTTAGATCCACTATCGTATGCAAAATAGTTTAGGACAAACCGTAGCCGATTTCAGGAGATTTACCCCTCCCCCTTAAATCAATGTTGTCAGATGTTTTTGTGACTGTGGTTGGCCTGCACTGGCTCACAACACAGGGAGAAGGAGGATATATTTGTTAACTTAGCTCGAGATCACGATAAGATTAAACATTGAGTATCAGTATTAAAGTTAAATGCAATAGTAAAACTATCTCACTAAATTTCCAGCTTGTGGTGTACAAATAAAAATTAAATTAGAGGTACATAGAATTCGCGCATCTGATGAATATAACTCGATTATTTCAAACCAGAACATCGATATTTCTTTGTAAAATATTGAGACCGATTCAAATTTCTTTCTTTTTTGAAATTGTTTTAAATTGATTCTCTGGGTCCGGGTCCTGGTCCTAGGGTTCTGAGTCCTATAATTCTGGTTTGCCGGAACACGCTGGGAGAGTTGAATATTAGATATAAGCAGGGCTTCATGGCTAAATTTCAATTTTAAAAGTTGCAGCGCTGTATGGCCACGGCAATTTTTTTTTTCATGTTCAACTTTGAGTTTCTGATATTTTCAACCCCGCACCGTTATTACTTGTTTGACGATATTAAGGCATTGGATACGGTTAGGCTTGGTGATAGAAGAGTTCTAGGTGTAGTAAAAAATAGAAATCCCCCTATGTTTCCTATTCTTGGCGGCATTTTTTGAGTGCCGTCGACGGCCAATTTTCTTCCTACCATTTACGATGCATTTTGTCAAAATTAGTATATACTATTTTTGGAGCTTTAAAATTTAAATATCTTAAGAACCGTAAACGGTATGTACATGAATGAGGAGGGTGCCGATCCCCCAGACATTCATGGGGGTATCCGGGTGGATGTCCGGTGATTCGAAAAAACTATTGATTTACCCCGTACTTTGTACGGGGACGTACACAGGAGATTTTCCAACTTGATGAAGTCACAAATTTATCCCCGGAACACCCCCGGACATGTCTGGTGTATGTCCGGTTGGTCCAGGGTTTTTGACGAAAAACTATCTTTTTACCCCCCGGCACCCTCCTCATGAATGACCCCTCATTTTTTTGTCTTGAAAAGCACTTTCTGATGAAATATATTTTATAAATGGTGAACGAAAAGTTTTTTTTGTCTAGAATTGCTAACGGTCCGGGTGGTAAAAAGATAGTTTTCACCCCTGGAACAGCCCCACCCGGACATGTCCCGGGGGTGAATTTGTGACTTCTTCAAGTTGGGAAAATTTTCCCGTACAAAGTCCCTGCGAATGTCCGGGGGATTATCACCCTCCTCCTGATTCATATGAGTCCTCTGATAGCAGCCTTTCCTTTGCCCACTTGCCTCTGCCAGAAATCTTTCCTTTGCCTGTGGTCATATCTGGTGCCTTGGCCCGGATGCCTTCCCTTGTCTATTTGCCTTTCTTTTTCCGGGACCTTTCCTTTGCCTATGCTTCTTATCTGGTGCCTTGACTCTGTTGCGTTCCTTTGCCTACTCTTCTCCTGCCTATGTTTGCCTATCCTTTCCTTTTCTGGGGATCTAAATTCTAATGGCTCTATTCCTATTCCTCTATTCCCAGCTTGCCTACATGTCTTAAAAATTTCGCTTGCGAAACATAGTAGCACGCTCACGCTTCGCAAACCTTAAAAAAGAGTGTGGATAATCAGTGAGTCGTGAGTTGGTGAGTTAGTGAGTTGAAGAAAACACCAGAACCGATAATCCGAATAATAATCATTCTCAAGGCTATAGACGGGTCACAACCTAGTTCCCAAGTCACTTTCATGGGAGGAGGTCGCAAAACCAAACGTAAAGCACTTTAAATATTCAAAAACAGTTCAGGGGGTATATACAGAAAGACGTCAACCAATTATAATACAACATTATTACAACGTCGGATATCTAACGTTGATACAACCAACTCATTATTAGAACGTTGGAACAACCAAGCTACAGCGTTAAGTATCCAACGTTGGTACAACTAAATATATGCAACGTTGTTGTAACGTCGGATAGATAACATTGATACAACCAACTATAATACAATGTTGCTGCCACAACTTCGAACTTGTTATAGCGTAGGATAGCCAATGAACTAATACTTAACGTCGAATAGCTAGGTTGGTACAACGAATTATAATGCAACGTTATAATGTCGGATATGTAATATTGGTATAATAAATATTGCTTGATTTTTGCTGTCTTTTTAGAATGTATAATATTGACATATTAGTTTACACGTCGATCTATCTACTAATATTTGACGTTGCCTTGTTAATTTTTTTGGCGTGATAAAACCGTGTAGGTTTAGAATATGAACGTATTATCAATTTAAATAAATGCGACGTATTATCGTCTGGTTTTATATTTAGACGTCAATTTTATTTTGAGTGAGAGTGAGATTTGTTAAAATGCAAACTGTAGCTCGGGGAGAAGTACTTGCCCGCCCCACTTTTTTGCTAAGAATGAATATAAAAACTGGTGTGAGTTCCTTGCAAAGGAAAAATTGCTGCATAATTTATGTAGCTCAGGGCACTTCTAAAATACAGAAAATATGAACAAACTGTGCTATGTAAATTTGTTTTTTAGTTATTCTAAATTCCGTAGAATGGCCCGCAGGAAATCGTTTTTAGGCCATTTTAAAGGACCTAAACCGAAAAACCTTCTTTGTCGCCCAGCTATGGCGGGAGCAAAGTTTAGGCGTCACTAGTATTACCATTCTGGAGTCCCCCCTCCCCCACATTAAAATTTGTATCGTCGGCCCTGAATAAACGCAGCTCTGTGATGACTGGTTGTTAGCAAAATTTTTGACGTCGTTTTTGTGACATGATCTTATCTTTGTCTTAGGCAGACAGAATATATTTGCTTGGCATGGGTCCTTTTAACTTTCACCTCTTCACTTTGACAAAGAAATATAAACAAGAAAAAACCCCGTCTTAAACATCATTAAAGACATAATTTGAAGGTTTGAAATAACAGAGAAATGTCAGCAATTGGTACACTGAACTTACTGAATTTACTCTTCAAAGGTTTAAAATAAAAAATCAAGCCAAAACAGCGATGCTCGGCGAAGAACAACTCCGTTCCCGGACTTCTTGCCTTTCCGAAATACGGAAGAACGGTAGCAGAGAAAGAAGCGGAAAAATCCGGAATAATAAAAAAGAATTCTATTCACTAAGCCTCTGGGAAAGAAATTGGTACCGTACGACCCATCACACAAATTATGAGACATTTCACGAATTTTATCAGACAATACACACCACAAGTAAAAGATAATTCTGGAATATGACCACGAGCAGTCGCTACAATTTATCAATCAGTGATTTATCGAGTAGACTCGACGCTGTTTGTCTAGTCAATCAAAAGAGATGGTAGACGCAAAAAATAAGCGACGTCACAAAAAGTCTACTTTTTTATATATTATAAATAAAGATTTTATTGTGTAGCTAAAACCAAGAAATTTAAATTTATTCTACTTTGCGCATGCGTATAGTATAGTATTTCAGAAAATATGCGTTTCGCAAGTACTTCTCTGCAAAGAAATTAAACAATTCCTCCCGCCAAATGAAATTTTCAGCAAATTAAATTCCCACTCTAAATGATTTTGCCTTGTAAACCAAAAACGAACACCCGTGCTTTAGATGAAAATTCCGCTTAAAGTGGATATGTCATACTTGACTCCTAAAGATCAGATAACACAAAAAAAACTCAGAAATTATCCAAAAATATAAAATTCCCTTATAAAGCTAATTATTCACACCCAGGGTTTCCAAAAAAGCATGGTCGCGATCCAGACAGCTAATGAGAATAGCCTCATTCCATCTCTACCAACCACCCACTCCCCTTCACACCGCGTGACATCCTCTCATCTAATGCGTTCTCACGAGGCACATTCTTCCCTTTCGCTATTTTTTGCACGTCGAAGAAC
>JAULBZ010006293.1:0-12514 GCA_032360805.1 Neoturris breviconis
TGCTCCAGAGCTTCTATGTTCTAAATTCTTAAAAAGTCATAGCGCTCAACTTATAGATCCTATCAATCAATCAAGCGAGCTTTTTTTTTTTCATTATCATCATCAACATCATGCCTGTTAATACAAGACATGCTACTTCTGCCAACAGATTCGAGGCAATTGGTGAAGAAAATACTGCTGAAGATGCATACGAACCAAGTGATTGTTCATCCGGTGATATTTTAAAACAAATTGTCCATCTACGCAAAGAAATCCACAAAGATATTGACGATTTAAAAACTCAAATTGTACTAGACTTTAAAAATGAAACTGCTAGTTCTCTTCAAGACTCTAATGCCTTGATAAAACAAAAAGTCGATAAACAAAATGAAACAATTGTGAAGTTAGAGCTAAACTCTAACAGCCTTGAACAGTACAACAGAAGAGAAAACGTTGAATTTGGGGGTATTACTGATAGCATAACCAATGACAATTCAGAGGATACAGTCATACAAATCAATTGATGTAAATATCTCTTGAAGAGACATAGTCGCCTGTCATCGCCTACCAAGTTACAAACAAGCGATAGAAAAAAAACTACCAAAAAGAACGATCGTAAGATTTGTTAATCGATACATAATAAACATTTTTGGCACAATTATTTTTTTGATGACGTCACTAAATCAAAATCAAAAGGTTGTGAAGAAGAAAAAAATTTAAGTGAAAATTCTTTTGGTCACCAAAATTTTTCAGAGCGTTTTTCAAGCAAAAATAAGTTAACAAAAATATTTTTTTTCAAAATGATCCTAGATAAATTATAAGAAAAGTTCTAAAATTTCTAGTCGTATAAGCCATTCATTCAAATGTTATGTAAAACAAATATAGGAGGGAGGGTTGAAACAATCCAATAAGGAATTTAATAGGGTTAAGTCTTAAGCCTACTCGATAAATCTCTAAGATAAATCACTTGGGTATTTCCGGCGTCATTTTAATTAGTTATGTCTTACTTGTGGTTTGCATCAAAATTCGTTTTATTATGGCAATAAAGAAACAATTGGAATCGTGTGATAGGAACCTTTACCAATACACAGATGAATGGGGCTCACTCAACACGTTACATCGCGTCTTGGTAATAATTGACAACATAAATTGTGTCCATTGTCAAGGAGATAAAGAGAATGGTCGTTTTCATTCTATGCTACTCCTCAGGAAAGACACACAATGTTGTCAAGGCGTTTAACAGACGCCGTAGCCCCTGCAAGGAGCACACCACAAAAAGATCGTCTGATAGGGAACGACATATTTCTAAACTATGTACATACAATGCTGTATTTGCTCCGTGTATTTATACTTATTTATGTTCGGAAAAGTGGATGGGCTTATACATTTGGAGGGGCTTATACACTGAAACCAGACTTTGCTACTGTTTGCTACTTTTATTTTTTTTATATTATTTATATTTTTCAGTTCGGGAATACAATATGGAACTAAAACAAACTGTGGAGCAGGTGGAAGATCGTTAATCGGCACATCATTACCACTAATTAACATCTCATATTATTTTGATTGACTCTTCGTACTTCCATAAAAGTTAAGCTCCATTTTTAATAATGATATATAATTTCAGAAGTAAATAAACCTAACTTCGTTCCCAAGCCTTTTTGCATTTTCAAAGACCGCTCACCTGTTTGTGCTCTTGGGACGAAGTAGAAAATATTGGAGTCAGATATGTAGTAAAATTTGCTAAAATAATCGTATATTTTATGTAGTGAAGATGAAAAGAGAAGATAAGTGAATGTAGAAGCGTGTATGACTATCGATTACTCTCCTTGTGTGCTCCTAAACATCTCCGCGTATTGCCATATGGTTCTACTAGAAGAAAACTTTCGAGCGAAAGCCAATAAAAGACATTCCATTGGTAGAAATTTCTACCAATGGAATATCTTCTTTTTAGCTTTATTTTTGGCCTGGTGGAAATCCACTATGAGATACGTAGTCCATTAATACAGATATATTCAGGGACAGTAATAGGTAATCTACGCCTTATTTATGTCTAACACGTTTATCTATTTCCTTCATGTATTTATTTATTCATTCATGATAGCCAAAGAAAAAATGAAATACGTCACGGATAAAAGGTACATTTTTTTAGTGAGGCCATTTTTCCAGTAAACTGAATAATAGTCATTCCGAAACACTTTGAAATGAAACACGCATTAGATGGGCCTTCTGTTTCCATCGTATACCTCACATATCGGAGTGATTTTTGTAGATTTCACTCTATTTCTGAAATAACTTGTTGCATAGACTTGTTGACATAGAAGGCACAAAACGAAAAATTGTCAGAACGATTGATTATTTTGTTATATTTGCTAATATGAATTATTTTCCCGCTTAAGCAACTAAAATATATATTTTTTAGTTTCCGAAAAAGATCCGATCTTAAGAGTCAAAAGTGATGACCACTTTTGTAATACAACAACATGAAAAGTCACCAAATTCAGGTGTGTGCGGGTCAAAAGTTATAGAAACTTCGAGGTTCGTGGTACAAATTACCCCCTGGGTAAATATGGTAAAAGGGCATGTCACAGCAGACACTCTTTCCCGATGGTGTAATTTACGTGCGCTTTTTTAAGTAAGAAACACTGTTATAGGCAAAAGAAAAGAAAGAAAAAAAAAGTTTACAAACACCCAATGCTCAAATGGCGTATTCCAAAACCACCGACCACCGACTAGCAACCGACTACTGACCACTGACCACTGACAAACCGACCAGTAAAAACCGACCACCAACCACCGACCACCAACCAGAAAAAAATTAAAGTCGTGTTGCCGATTTGTTTTTTTTATAAAAATTTATTTTTTATCAAAATTTATACACCCGGTCCCTTGGCTCCCAACTTCCTTGGCTCCCGGCTCCTTGTTCTCGTATGTTTTTAAACGTATCAAGTTAGAAACATGTATGGTAATTTTGAATGGGGAAATCCACCGTTCCATATTCTTCTGACACCGTTTGTGCCCACCGTTCACCTCCTGAGAACCACCGTCTGAAATAATATTTTAGAGCAGATCTTTTTTAAAATTAATAGTTTTATTTGGCAGACCAAAAAAAAATTTTTTTACTAATTTTTGTTCTCGGTTACGGTATACTGGAAAAATAGGACTCAGAATCCGGATCAAGAACCCGGACCTAGGACCCGGACCTAGAGGATCAATTTTGAATAGATCTCAATAAACCCGGATGTTCTGGTTTGAAACAAAATCAGTTGGTCGGTGGTCGGTTGCTGGTCGGTGGTCGGTGGTTTTGGAATACGCCTACGAATATGCTCAAATAGGCGTGTAATTCTTAAGGTTGATAAATTCGCATTATCGCCCTATTTTTTCAAAATTCTAAAATCTATGTCAAGTTCACTATTGGCAATTGCTGATCGCAACCTGAAAATTTCAGCATTTATAAATAACAGGAAATGGGTCATATAAGCAAAAACTAGCTATAACTTCATGTAATCATGCAGAAAAGCGACAAAGTTTGGCCAAATAATATGGCTGCCACACTGTTAGCATAAAAAATACAAAACTTTAATCACTCGTATCTCATTTAATTCAGTACATTTAAGGTGGATCCTATAGAAATATTTTTCAATTTTTGAAAAAAAATCAAAAATTTGGAAATACCCATTCCTGACACAAAATTGATTGAAATTTCAGAATTTGGCATCTATTTTCCTTGAAAATTATTGGAAAAGGTCCTATTTAAGCATTTTGTTAGCCTTGGTGTGTTGTTTCTCTCCATAGCAACGCCCTAGCAACGACTTTATGTACCTCTTCTCCAAAAACTATGAAGCCATGGGCCTTTTTGAGCGTTGGGCTGTCTAGGCACAGGTCCCGGGGTCTGCCAATTACCGTTTTTTGAAGCATTACTAGAAAGTATAAGCTGAAACAACTGTAAAAAAACAACAAATCGTGAAAGGAACTGATAGTGGTGAATTCGTCTTGTCTGCTTCTTCATACAGCTAAATACTTCTTTTTATTGACTCTAGTATATTGTGAAGTTTATTGAAAGGCTGTAGAAACGTTTAAATATTCACAGAAGTATGGCAAATGGACAGAATCGAAAACAAAAACGAAAATATAGGTTCAACAATAACCAATATACAAGCCAACAGAAAAGGAAAAAAGTAGTAGTTCAGAAAAAAACTTTACGAGCTAAAAAGATTTCTCAGCAGTCTGTTGAGGTCGATGGGGATAGCTTTTTTATGTTAATTGACTTTATGATATTGAAAGACTTTGTAGAAAGCGTTGCTGTATGCCCGGAATGTAAAGGAGAAAGAATGACTTTCTCAAATGTCGAAGGCTCTCGCATGGGCTTGGCATGCATGTTAAAACTTAGCTGCAACCAATGCCCAAATGATACCAGTTTTTTAACATCAAGAGAAAGCACCAAGAAGAAAACAAAACCTGGTAGAAACTTATTTGAAGCTAATGTAAGAACTGTAGCTGCTTTCAGAGAAATTGGTAAGGGTCATGAGGCAATAGTGAACTTTGCACGTGTTGTAAACATGCCAACTTTAGGTGAACCTAGTTATAGAAACATCAATGCCGAACTACATGCTGCATATCAATCTGCTGCTCTAATGAGCATGAGTAATGCTGCAAAGTCAGCTTTAAATAATAATATTGATGATAATAGTTTGAAGAATGAAAGTGGTGAAAGCATTGGCTTATGTCGTGTGTCGCTTGACGGAACGTGGCAAAAGCGGGGTCATGCGTCACTAAATGGTGTGGTTTCTGCTTGTAACGATGGAAAATGTGTTGACATTTATGTTATGTCTAAAAATTGTAACCATTGCAAGACTAAAAAAGAATCTCTTTCAGCAAATGAATTTGAGAAATGGAAGGAGAATCATATTTGTAATATTAATCACGACAAATCTTCTGGTGCGATGGAAGGTGTTGGTGCGGTAGAAATGTTTAATCGATCAATTGAACGTTACAACCTAATCTATCATGAATATTTAGGAGATGGTGATACTTCCTCTTACAAAGAAGTAGTTGATTCAAAGCCATATGAAAAGTATGACATAACCCCTGAAAAGTTAGAATGTGTTGGCCACGTTCAAAAACGATTAGGAACCCGTCTACGGAACAAAATTAAAGAGTACAAAGGGACTGCGACACCATTATCTGGAAGGGGAAAATTAACTGAAACTATCATCAACTCCCTTCAAAACTTTTATGGCAAAGCAATTAGAGAGAATACCAATCAACTTTATCTCATGAAGAAATCTGTTGGAGCAATATTATGGCATTGTACCCAGTTCGACGATTTAAATTTCCGTCACCGATTTTGTCCGGAAGGTCGTGAAAGCTGGTGTAGCTACAAGAAAGACCAGGCAACTGGAGAGAACAGCTATATTAGCAATATTAATTTACCTAAGTGGATTCATGATATTATCAAACCTGTTTTCCTCAATTTATCTGATGATGTTTTATTATCCAAATGTCTTCATGGAGAGACTCAAAATGTTAACGAAGGATTAAATCAGATCATTTGGTTAAAATGCCCAAAAGTGGTTTACGTAGAACGCCCAACACTGGAAATCGGTGTTTATTCAGCAGTGTTACAATACAATGAAGGAGCTCAGGGCTTCATTCCTGTATTAAAACATTTTGAATTTTCATCTGGTTTATATTTCAACCAAGGCTTGAAACAAAGAAACAATGTGAACATTCGTACATCTCAACAGAAAGATTCAGACACTGGTAAAAAACGTAGAAAGACATTACGGCGGCGAAAAAAAGGATTTATTGACAAAGAGAAGGAATGTGAAACCATTGAACCTTATGTATCTGGAGGTCATTAGAATGTATACATGAAAATGATATTTGCTGTTGATTTAATCACTTAAACGAAAAATATTTTGATGAAATATGCAAAAACAAAATTAACTTAGCATTTTCTCATTTTTGCGTTTTCGCAAAAATTACGTCAACTGCAAATAAGATTTTCAGCATTACATGAATGCTAAGGCTCTGAAATTTTCACAGTTTACTCATAAGATATATAGCTATCATATTCACCAAAATCAAGTCATTTTGTATAGTAGTTTTGTCATAAACAACCCATAAAGACTGAAAACCCCCTTGAAATATTCTCAATATCGGCCCAATAATAAATTCATTAGTAAAATAGCCGCCATTTTGAAACCGCTGAAGATGTGATATTGATTTTGGTGAATATGATAAACATCATAGTAAGCAATATTTGAGCCAAATTTGAAGTCATATACAGATGGCATTCACTTGCAATTGTATTTGCCAGATTTTTGCTAAAACGGGTCATTTTTGCCCATTTTTGCCCAAAATGGGTGTGGCCATGACCTTTTTTTCAATTTTTTTTTTTTTAATTATTTGTATTCCCCATTTGGAACTAATGTATATTGTTGAAATATTGAAAATAACAATAATTAAAAAAATAGAATATTTCTATAGGATCCACCTTAAATCGAAGTCCGCGATTTTGATTATTTTCCAGAAAATAAAAACAAATGAGCACTGCGGAGGAGTGATTTTGGAGCAGTGTTTAAAGCTGCAAAGTATGGTCAAATCACATGTCCAGAGTGGTTATTTGGCCGTAGACTAGAGGATAGTCGGTCTAAGAAGATTGAAAGGCACAACGGGAATTGAGCGAAATCGGAATTACAGTAAGAAACTTCAGGGTTATTTTTATTTTCCCGTTCATTGTATAACTAATCCACACCATTTTGTTTGTAGATGTTTCAACTTTACGCTTCCTTCTTTGTTTCTTTGCAGTATATATTCATCTACCTGATTCGAATCATACCTTTTCGGCATCCGTTTCCACAAACTTGATCATGGTATATACTAATCCATAGCATCTTCCGTAGTTTCAGCTTTACGCTTTCTTCTTTGTTTTTTTGTTATATATCTTTGTCTACCTGATTCGAATCTAACCTTTTCAGCATCTGTCTCTATCTTCAATTCAGGAACTTGTTGAGGTCGACCTTCTTCATTAAGTGATACAAATGTAAAAATAGCAGAACAAGCTCGAAACGTCTTGCCTAAAGTTCAAAATAAAAAAAATCTGTGATACAAACATAAACTCAAAATGATCGTATTGAGAGTAGCCCGACAAACCGAGCGATATTTAAACCGAACACAAGGAAATTGTTCACAAACGCATTTTCCCTGATAGTACCGCTTAAAAAAATACTTGCGCATGAGCAACGTAAAAAATGCAGATATTGCGGAATTTATTTTTGTGTATGAAGTGTAATGTGGAAAATTTGCAGGATTTATTTTTCCTCTATAAATAGATTTTGCGGTCAGATCACCAAATAAAGTTACAAATGGATACTGAACCAGAAAGGATTAAATGTTTTATAGATGTACTGGGATATCGATGGGGGTACATTAAAGATCAAAGGTTCAGTATTAAACGTGGCCTGCAAACCGAGCGGAAGTTATATGTAAAAAACCTCATAATTTGGGATGTTATTTGGTTTGGTCAAAACCTCATAGAATTCAAATTTTCGAAAAAATATTCTTCTAATTTTAAGGCTCCTGTTTTGTTGATACTCAGTTCTAAGTCAAGAAAGAAAATTTCCCATCAATCTTGTAATATTTTCTAAAATATCGATACCAATTTTCTGGATGGTACCACACCTTTATACCCAATAATTTTGCCCAACCAGGTGAAATCGAAACGTTTTTGTGAGTCCTTCCGAAATATTGCCTCAAATGCTGGTACCTACTTAAGGGTAGCACTTCTGGAACACGAAGAAACTTTTGCGGTTGGACCATCTAAGAAACCTTTATGAGAGTAAACTTTAGCAGGAATAAATTTTAAATTTTTAAACCACAAAAGTTTCTGATATGAGTTATTACTCTTCTACGCAGTTGTTTATTTTGATCTCTAAATTTCACAAGTTATACTAGCAGTAGTTTACACTATGTGCCCACGTATAGCTAGCCAATGTTTAGAACTACGGATGTTTCAACTCTTTAACATTATTTCCTGTGTAGTAACTTCTTACAGTGGTTGCCGGCAAGGGCGAAGAAATTGTGGGAAAGCTGGTGAAGTAGGGTTTCAGAAAATATTATCGGTATATATCCGGGATAACAGAAAAATATACATATTTTTGCGGAATATACATTTTTTGCGGGGAGTAAAATACTGCCCACGCTGAGTGTGGGCAAAATGCATATTTACAATATTACCTTGTACAATATTCTCGCAATCTACGAATACCTCAATATCAAGTGAGTGTGGACTGCTAAACACAGGGCGACCAGTTATAGTCATAACAAGGCCAATTTTGACACGATGATGGAAATCAACAGCCTCTGTAAAAAAGAATGAACACAATTAATCAAGAGAGGCATTCAAAAGAAGGGTGGCATTTATTAAAAAATATAAAAATTTAGTTTTGAGATGCAGAGACTCTTAAAAAGGGAACTTTTGAAGAGGAAGGAACTGTTTCTAACAATAAAAATTATTTTCAGATCAAAAGGAACAGGTATTCAGAGCATATTTCCTTTATCAAGAAAAATATTGTATAATGTGTCAACGAAAATGTAGCTGTCACTAAATTTTTAACAATAGGAACTCCATGACAACAAATTAGCCTATTGTTTTCCAAAATTTGTCGGAATGTCTGAAAACTCAAAGAATAAGTAATTAAGTAAGATATATGGGACCCCTAAAAGTGAGATCCCTAAAAATGGGACTCAGGGACCCCTAAAAGAGAGACTTCCAAATGTGGGACCATGGGACCCTAAGCGTGATAATACTACAACATCTAATTAACATTTTGTAGTAGTTTTTAGCCCACCAAACAAAGCTTGAATGGGCTATTGTTATCACTTTTCGGCGTCGGCGTCATTCTGCTTTTCTCAAATGGGTGCAAAAGAAATATTACCTCTGTGGTATTGTTGTCAGACCTCGAGAATAGTGGATTCATTTATAATAGTTCCACTTACAGAGCATGCCATATGTAATTTCCACATTATAATTTTTAAAAAATTTGTTAACTGTTTTATATATATAT
The DNA here is from genome assembly GCA_032360805.1 of Neoturris breviconis. NCBI lineage: Eukaryota > Metazoa > Cnidaria > Hydrozoa > Anthoathecata > Pandeidae > Neoturris > Neoturris breviconis. The sequence goes on from JAULBZ010006293.1 coordinate 9,051, forward strand.
ATATTTTTTAACAGTTGAAGAAGGATACTTCCAAAAAACAAAGTGGAGAATTTAATTTTATTATTAAATTTATATCTTAAAATATTGAGGATAAAAATACAAAATATAAAATACAAAATGGATGACAAAAACATTCATGGTCAAAGTATGATAAAAATTAGATTACTATTTACTTAAATTTTTACTAGAATGTGGTCTCAAATATCAAAAACTTTCTAGGTCTCCACTTCTCCCCTTATCATTAGCCCACCAAACAAAGCTTGGATGGGCTATTACTATCACTTTGCAGCAGCGACCTGCTATCTACCATTTTGAAATTTGGTAACAGCATACGAGACAATATTTAGAGAACTCACCAAAAAATTGCGTTTTTGGTCCTGGACTGAAAACGACTGGCCAAATATTTTCCAATTTCCTTGTTTCCTTGGCTGATGTCCAAGTATCGGCAAAAAAGGGGATTTTTCAAAAGTGAAGGCTTAGAAATTTTTCCGAAAATATGATTTCTATAAGACTAGTACCAAATTTCAAAATGGTAGCACTTTGGGAACATGGTCTAATAAGAAAAGTGAGATGCCTTGGTCGCCGCAAAATGATAGTTTGGTAGGCTAAAAGCATTTTGACAAGTAATACTCACCAACTGAGGCTGTGACAACGTTTGTACGACAATGTCTAAATGCAACAATTCCAGCTACACTGTCCATCATTTTCATAGTAGATCCACCTGATGCAAATCCAAATGCATTGCAATCTGATGGATGCAACATTACAATAAGTGATGATTGTGAATAACTGACACTATGTTGAGTTGATAAACTACGTCCAGCTGGCGATAATACATTCACTTCCCCAGGAGCTGAGTATTCATCATCAGTCTATCAACAAAATAATTATATTAAAAATATTTATTTGGTCTAGCGCTAGTATCTGAAAAGAGCAACATATGGCCTATATTTTGGTAGTTACTTTGCCTGAGCAGATTGGGTTTCTTTTTAAAATTTTCATTAATATGAATCCACATAATCATTGTGGAGGAGGGGCATTTGAACATTAAATAGCTTCAGTGATTAATTTACTTTTATTTTGACCACATACTTACTTGACGAAATTGCTAATTTGACAATATCAATATTGGATTTTTAGTTGAATGCAGTGTTCGAAATAAGAGGAAATAATCACTGTGGAGGAGTGATTTTTGAGCATTGCTTTAGGCTAAAAAACCTGAAGCAATGCTCAAAAATCCCTCCTACACAGTGATTATTTCTTCTTATATTAAATAATAGCATGACTACAGGGTAATCTGATATATGTTCTGTCATTGTTGTATGATTATTTGGAATTTTGTACAGAACATGATTTTATTTCCGAAACTTCACTGAATTCAAAAAAGAAAAATATTTACACTTTTTGTTTGCTGTTTGGCTCTTGCTAACTTTTGAGTTTGATAACGAACCAACCCATGTTGAGATTCTTCAGGATTACTGCTAACAAAGGGAGGGACACAAACTGTTCTATGTGGTTGCTGAATAGTTAGTGGAACATACCATAACGTTGCTCTAAAATAATTAAATTTGTTATAAATTGTATGCAAAATTCACATAAAAAAGGGTCGAAATAACTGTCGGTCATCACTGTGGAAGAGCAATTGGCTGAAAATATTCCAAAAGATCTCTCTTCTATAGTGATGACTGGCAGTTATTTCAACTCCTTCATGGCTTATACAACTACTTCCGCAGATCGCTTTTTTGAGATATGTCAATAAATTTTTTTCTGGATATTAAATTTTTGCAAATTATCGATTTGATGCAGGAACTAAATTTTGCAGATGGCTCAAAAACTTTGGTACTCGCAAAAAACTAGTACCTTTAAAATATAGAGTAAAGATTTCAATACAAATTTATTAAAAAACATGAGGACGAGATAAGTATTTGTGAAATCAACCAAATAGTCTTAATAGAGGATTCCCAGTGGATAAAATATGTCAGGTAAAGACATAATGAAGTTGACTGCCGTAACGTAAACAAAAATGGCGTTCCGTCCCGCCAGTTAACTGCTCAGTTTGGTTCTTTCAGACTACCTTTTACTGTGTTAAATTAGAATAGAGGTTAAAGAATAATCACACACTTACTTGTTGGTTAACCTCCGTTTTCCCTTTACAACATCTTCAGCATAAACAGTACATTGAACTTCTAGGGAATGTTTAGAAGAATAGCTAAGATTTGCATGGATTTGTGCAATTTCACCAACAAACATTGGTTCTAAGAAATCTGTTCTTTCTACACGAGCAAGAGCAGCATAACATTCAGGCCCTATAACCATAACCATATAAACTTTAAAAAATAATAATCTACAATGAAGAGTGTTTTAAGTAAATGAATAAACTAAAGATTTTCAAATTATTTTAGCAAAGAAAACAAGACATATATAAGACAAACTATTGACTTTCAAGTCACTTTAATGAAGAAAACGGGACCGATATAAGACGAACTATCAATTTCCAAGTCATTTTAACCAAATCCCTATTTCCCAATGAAATTAAATTTGAGACCAATAACTTGCTATTTGCAGTTTAATATTTAACATGTACTGTAACCTAGCTATGGTATCATTCAGAACCTTGTGGACTTTTATATTGACATTCATTCAAATTTTTGATCAATTCATACTAGTTGTATAGATGTTAATCAGTCCCAAACAAATCTTACAAACTTTGGCGTTACATCAACAGATTTGAAATTGATTGGTTTCTTTAGTAAAAAAAAAGAAGAAGAAAATTCTGAGATTATTGACTCTTTCTTACTTTGCTCTTGCCCATTCTGTTTATTACAATGTCTTGTTGCTATAATGACACCTGCTTCTTCAATCAGCTTTAAAATTGTCCCTCCATGGACATTACCAGCAAGATTTGAATCATCTGGAAGTGCAACACGACTGACTTCAATATTACTCATCATTTATTTTCTAGAATTGAATATAATACTCTTTAATTCTATTTTACATGTGGGTCAAAGGTGGGGTTATCTTACCAGAGAGGCAAATTTGCCCTCCCCCTACCTAACTTTTAATGGAAGCATGGTGTGGATAATAAACTTAGCACACATGTTGCCTAAGGGACCATCTCAGAATTTTACTCCAAAATCAACTTTTTTAGTAAGGTTAAAGCAACTAAAATTGACAAAATTCAACAAAAAATTAATCTGTGCAGAAGAGTGTTAGGTCAACGAGCTTAAACCTATCCATTACAAGATTGTTGACTCAGTACTCTCATCCTGTGCTTTTAGTAAAGTTACCAGTTTTGGTCAAAGTATTTTTGATATTTTCATATTTTATGGCTCTTTTTAACAAAATATGAAATCAAATGTACGGTATTGAAATTAGCCTGCCAAACTGAGCACCAGTAATTTAAGGATTGCGAAGCGTGGGTGTACCACTATGTTCGCAAGCGAAATTTTAAGACACAGGCAACA
>JAULBZ010006294.1:0-12514 GCA_032360805.1 Neoturris breviconis
ATAGGCTGCAAGTTTAGAAAAAAGCTAATTAAGGGTTCGTCGCACGACTAAGCTGACGAACCCTCTATCCGCCCCTGATACAAGATAGCTTCGATGTGACACGATAAAGTAATATGTGCCCCCTCCTTTTACTCAACCCTCTACCACCTTCTAAATAACGAGAAGTGTATGTGCGCGAAAAGAAAATTTTGCTTTATGAATTTTGTGCGGCAGTCACTCCTATCACTCCCATTTTTACATTTTTTTGATAGTGCCGACCTGTTGTAGATTAGACTCTTTTCTCGTCGACCGTATTCCTAAAGGTGTCCAATGGCCCGCAAAGGAAAAATACCGGATAGCTCTAATTCTAGACTACTTATCTGAAATTTTTACGGTAATAAAAGCTAGACACGGGAGACGTTTGTTTCACCGTTGCATGGCCATAGTATACATTTTGAGTTCTACCGCATTGGGCAGGTCAAAACTTTTCAAAAAAATCTGCAGTAACAACCCTAGAACAACGTCCTTACTGCGGACTGTGAACAAGTTATTGCCTTGGGTCCATAAGAGAGATATTCCTAGGGACGAGAGTACGTTGAGAATTTTAGCAGAATTGATAAATGATATACATAATAGTGATCAGAAACGTATTCAGAAACCGTTTACATTGCACTTTGCGCAGTTCATGCTCAAACCATAACCGAAAGCAAAACGAAAATAAAAGCCGTACCAAGTTCTAGGCCCTTAAAGAAAACTGACTTTTTTCTACCACCAACTTTCATAGTACGCTTTTCAGGGGGTAATTATTTGTCCTCATATAAATTTTCAAATTCACATCCTAATTGATATATAATATTCAAGCCATTATCGATCAGAGAAAAATCTGTAAATAATCCATTTATGGTAAGAGTGTCGACAGTATTTTTAACAAAGAAAAAATGACGTTTGAGGAATATCAACTTCATATACTGACCCCCGTCTTTGGATAAGTTTTTACCGAACATATATAAAACGTTCGATTTTTGTTTACCAAAATATCACGTACAAAGTTCCATTTCACATTTATTTATATAAGCTTGTAAACTAGTAATAGACTTGGAGTTGTATCCAACGTTGCTTGTATCGTTGATGCTTTATAAATAGTTACTTCTTGGAACTATGTCGATTTTCCAAGATAGGGTTTCATTGTTTTGCATGTTGCTTCTAAAAAAATCTTGCAGAGACGAAACAAATATCAGAGAAAAACCGCGGGAAATATTCAACTTCAAAATAGAGTTCTAAGATTATTTCAAAAAGGTAAGGTCCATTTTAATTAGTCCAGATCTAGAACGATGATACAATGTAGCTGCTAGTTAGATTGTACTCCTAAATTTGAGCACAGGGTAGAGCACAGGGTATTTTAAAACTCAAAATAGCTCCAAACTATGCACGAGTGTGTAGTTTGGAAGCTACCAAGATCATCTGTTTTGAGACACGCGTGCCATGTAAACCACATACGCGTGTTTCAAAACTAACATGCGTGCCTCTTAAAGTGCTTCGAAAGTAACACGCGTGCCTGCAAAACCATCTGTTTTGAGACACGCGTGCCAAATACCGTGCTTCGAAACTGTACACGCGTGCCTCCAAAATCATCTGTTTTGAGACACGCGTGCCAAGTACCTAACACGGCAACGAGCATTTTTTGTTCCGCAACTTGTCACGTTTTTGCAAATATAGTCACAAATGATCATGACCATTACTAAATGATAATGACCATTACTAACTTTATTTATTCTACCTGGTTTTCTATTTGTACAATTTCAAAATCAAATTATTTTATGACTTCACATAATCCTTCTATTGATGAGTATAATACTTCTAGCTCTTCTAATTCTTCTACTTCAACCCCTGGTGAATCCTGATGATATTATGATCATAACTTTGGCATATCCCCTCAATAATATTGAGAGTATTCGTTACAAGATCCAAGAATATATGCAGTGGCATGAGACTAAAATTTTCAATTACTTTCCCTTAAAATGTAATAATGGGAACATTTTGACAATTTTTGAAGTTCTAAAAGGAAATTAATATAGAGAAAAATACAAATGAAGTTAGTAACAACTATTGACATTCAACAATGAAAATTAACAAAATGGTCTTCAGCGGGTAACAAAAGTAGGGATGATATTGACGATATTGTTTGTATAGATAGAGAAAATATTTACATACCTGTCTTTCATTATTTTGTTAAAATTTGAATTACAAAACTATTACAGTAAAATAGAACAAACACTCATACCGCATACATTCTCTTTGACTATCATGTATAGTAAAACGTATATTCACCTTTATCCTATTAATACTGGGCCTTTTGGGGGTTCTTCAATAATTTTGACCATGCGGTAGTGTTAAAACTTTCCAGAATGTTAAGTCGATATTTTTTTGATGATGTCATTAATTAGGATGACGTCATTAAGTCAAACAAGTGGTGAAAAAACGATTTTTTAGGTGAAAAACTTTTTCGTCTCCATAATTAGTCAGAATGTTTTTCAGAAATTTGGTTACTAAGGAAAAATTATCCCTAGTTACCAATTTTTATCTTTTTCAAAATGATCCTAGATAAATTATAGGAAAAGTCCTAAAAGTTCTAGTAATATAAGCCATTCATTCAAAAGTTATGTAATAAAGTATAGAAACGGGGTTTAAACAACAGTAGAAATAGGGTTAACACTTTCTTTTTCAGAACCAGCATTCTTATACATCTCAGTATTATCCTCATATGTTCTGAATTTGTAGGTCGTGCATTCTCTCATTGTTGTAATGTTGGTAGTTATCTTCAACTACAGGACTGTGGACTTGACCAGGAACTAATTCACTTTGTGTTACCTCACAATATGGACGAAAGTATTTATGCAAGTATTTATGCAAAACTGGAATGTCATATTTTTGTTGTGATCACCAAAATTTATAATAACATTAGAGTAAATATACAGTGCATTTTTCTATTGCATAAATATATAATTCCTATTTTCATAATACACATTTTGAATTTAGAACGATATATTATAGGTGCATTCATTCTCTTGTGCATTATATATATATATATAAATATTTAATTCTTATTTTCATAATACACATTTTAAGTGCAAATAATTATGGGCATTTTGTATATGCTAATTTTTAGACAAATCATTCAAGATTGTTAATGAAGATAAAATTGAATAAAATATTGTCTGAAAATACAATAAACGCCCAAAAGGTTTTGCACTTAATGTATGTACTGTATGCATATACCTACCCAATATAGTCTGTATAATTCCTTCATAATCACCACCAACACTATATCAATTCAATTCAAATATCAATTCGATGTGTCTTAAGGTGAGGATGGATACATTTAGGGCAACTGTTACTCAGATACAACATCTTTTCTCCAAACATGTCTTTTCCTGTTGGTGACTGAAGATTATGATTTTCGATGTTATTGCTGATGGAAATTATTTCTGCAAGTACTGGGCCAAACACAGCATTTAATGGTTGATGGGTATCTTTTGCACCTTTATAAAGAGACAACACTCTTGAGTGATAATGGAATCTGTAGATTTAAGAGATGTAATGTCAGTTTTATATTTGATTGACCATAATCAACTGAATATTAAAGCAAAAATGACAAAGTTGAAGCAATATCAAGCATGCTTTTTGTATCAGAGATGTTAGTTTTAATGTTATGTTATCACGTGTTATATATTTGGTTTGGTATTTAAATGGTATTTACGGTAGACTTAATTACCCTGCAACTACTACCTACCTTACGGTATGATTTATTTACGGAATTTACTTTTGCCTTTTTACCCCTCATCCATAAATTCTACAAAACACTAAATAACGCTAATCTGCAAAAAAGTAGATTTAGAAAGACAAATTTCCCATTTTTCAAATAACATATTGCAGGTACAAAATTAATTCCACAAAATTCGCGTTATATAATTATATTTTATTGACAGTTATGACTCACTTGTTAGCAATACCCACATCAAATAAGGTGGTTTTGTTGGTAAATGACATAATTGGTTTGGTTTGTGATAATAGTATACCATATCTTTTTGTAAATTTGCAATTTCATCTCGTTAAATATATATTGTCCTCTGTGTCAATCTAAAACCAAAAAAAGTTAAAGTAGAAAATAAATAACTTGCTCTATGTTAAGAAATTCGTTTAGAGTCTAGGCTATAGGTATTTGAAAGCATTGCGGTTGAAATAAGAGCTGAATGATCACTGTGGAGGAGCTATGCTCTCAATAGAGGAGGAACTACAGTATGCTCAAATTTCTCCTCCACACTGATTGTTTGCTCTTATTTTGACCACTGTGTGAAAGCTTTTCTTACCTCAATCTATTCCATGATAGTTCTGATTTTAACATCTGCATTGATACTATGGACATAACTCTATTTGATTTTGTCATTTTGGTTGTTCGAGCTGCATCCTTGTGTTCCTCTTTGTTGCGCACCATATTATGAGCCCTTTGAATATGTACTGCGAGTTTTGGATCACAATCGATATTGTAGAATGAATTAATTTTTTCAAAATTTTTATGCTCTTAATGTGGAGTTAGACGATTCATCAGATGAAACTCTTGGCATCTGGATTATTAACAACTTCTTACTGGGACCTCTGATGTTTTTGGCCTCAATGATGCTACTATTTCCTTTTTCTTCTTAAACTCCACAATTTTTCTGAATATATTTTTTTTGGTGTTTAGTTAGATCAGTGTTCGTGTTAACTGGAATGATACATTGTAGTTTTAGGTATACATTTTCAGACTCCAGGGATGCTAATATATCATTTTGTCTTCCAGCAGAAGCATATGCATTCCTTAATTTATTTTTGTACAAAGTATGTTTATTATATAGTTTGTAACGTTCTTCGTCACCTGTTTATGCTAGAGATTTGTATCGTTTATAGAGATGTTTATAATGTTTTGCTCTTGCTAATAATATTCTATTTGTGTTTAACTCGACTTTTCGTTAATTTCTCGACATGTTAACTTAAGCGATATAACTTCATCGACTGTTAGGTTGTGTAATATTCTGGCAATGATGTCATTCGATAGTTCTCCAATTGTTATTATGTTTGATGCCCCTTCCTTCCGCAAAAGTTGATATAACTGATTCGCACATTTATTACAAATCTGAGAAGTACTGTCAACTTTCTTCCCAAAACATACATATACGCTCTTAATATTATTCTTAGTTAAACAAAATTTTACAGATGATTGAGCCTTGCAAATAATACATAAACCATGCACTTTAATTCTGAACTTGGATCTTTGTGTTTAATCGTTTGAAATTACTATCACGCATTTATAATATATATACTATAATATATTGCTTGAAAATTTGGAGTTTTGATTTTATTTTCTTGCAAATTTATTTACAACGGTAATTTTAAAACTTATTTTAGTGAGTGCGTTCGCAGTTAAAAACCTTTTTTTAAAAAAAATTAGAAACGATATATTTTACAGACCAGCCTGTTTTGATAAAACACTTGACATTTTTTCATTTATGTGTCTTCTGACCAATTGTTTATTACTGTTTTGAAATATTACTCAGTTCAAATCTTAAACAACTGGAACATTTCGAACTTTATTTCAAACATCTGAGAAATTTTGAAATTTTCAAGACAGGATGTTTGCTCAGTTTCTATTCTTGATAGATTGTTGTTATTGTCTGTTAAACCTTTGTCGTAGAGGGCAGAATAAGATAGGTTTGGCTTCGATAGAAGCATGGTAGTTTATTTTACATCTTGATCTAATGACATAATTTTCATAATAATCTTCGTAATTTTAGTATACTCGCTAGGTTTATAATTTTTCAAAATTAACAAGCGAGAGGGGAAGTTGGAAAATCCGAGAGGAAGGTTGGAACATTTTTCAAAAGTTACTAAGCGATGTGGAAGAAACTTTGGCATTAAGAAAAACATCGCTAGATTTCTGTAATTAACTTCTATGCTTGAGTCTTTTCTAAATGTTTTGCAGAAATGTTTGCTGATAGAGCAAAATAACAAAATTTTGAACACATTTCTAATCCGTTTCTATACTCTTGATTATAAAATATCAAAGCGGGGAGGGGGATGCTTATTAAGAGTTACATAGGCCATTGTGAATGTAGTATAAGAAGACTCGCTAAAGTTACTAGTCAAACCACAGTCACATAGACAGTTAAAAAGATTCACCATGAAACATATACAATATACATTACAATGTATGTGTGTTTAGCAGATATATATATATAATTCTTATCTGTGTGTAGAGTTAAAATAAGGAATTTAAGACATTACAAAAAACATAAACAGAGCATGAATAATTAATTGAAATCTATTGAAAATAACAATTCAATTTCTCTAGATCGAAAAATAACAATAAACATTAAATTTAAAGGGTGAGAAAATTTAATTAACAATTTTTTTTATAAAAAAATAATGATATCTGTACATATTTCTTTTTTTAGCTATTTTCAAACCATAACATCAGCTCTGTGGAAAGACTAGAAAATTACTGAATTATCTGCGATTAGTATCATTTGGTGGCTTTTATTAAAATGTTGTTCTATTTTAGAGAGTAAAGGCCGTTTTCTACCAGACTGTTATGAGCAAATTTTTCAATTTATTTTTTAGATTTACTTAGAAGCATAATGACCAACAATATCAATGATACAGGCCTAATTACTTGTCATAACATAGCGTACCAAATGCCATGGCATGGAATTTACAAGGTAAATCTATTGATAAACACGACTGTCCAGTCTATACTCACAATAATAATTAATATGTGTACTGAATACCTTAGTCACAATTGGTATCATTCAAAACAAAACACTATGAACACCCTCAATGATACTCATTTTACATAACACCATAGCTGATATGTTATTTGGATATTGTCTGCTGATATTTGGCATGCCAGTACTTATTATGGCAATTTACAGCAGAAATTCATGTGAGATGTATTTGATTGCTACTGGCACAACATATTTTTTTGGAGTAGTAAGTTTAGGGAATGTTCTTCTCATAGCTACTGATAGGTACTTAGCAATATTCAAACCTTACTTCTATCATGAGAGAATTAGAGATAATACAAGCATTTACACAAAAATCATTGTAGCGTTGTGGCTGGTAACTGCTATTTTAATTGGATTAAGTTACTTTACACCGTGCTTCATGCTATTCATGATCTATGCATTTATTATTGGACAGCTGACAATATTCTGGACACCTTATGTCTACTATAAAATCTACCAGACAGTTAAAAAGATTCACCATGAAACAAGAGCAAATACAATGGAAATGCAGACTGACCAAGTACAAGTAAAAAAAGAATTGAAAGTAGCCAGAGTAACATCACTTATCATTTTTACTCTCTTTATATGTGGTACACTAATGTTCATATTTATTATAACTGTTTTAGTTGAAAGAGAAGACCTTAAATGCACAGCATATGCAGTAATATTATGGGCATTTGTATTGATGGTACTAAAATCTCTCATCAATCCAATATTATTTGCCCTAACTTTAAGTGATATAAGAAAATCGATTATAAAAGTTGTTTTTTGGTCTAGATCAGACAATAACATAGAGTGAAATATAATGACCAACTTAAATCAATTTAAATGATATTGTATTCATGATGAATACTAAAGTTGACTTAAAAGATTGCTTCATAACAGGGATCAAAATAAGAGCAAATAAGACGTACAATAAAACAATATAGGGCATTACATGTAGTTACTAGACACTCGTAATATAGCATATTTTGAAAGACTGTGGTTTGCTCTGTTAACGGATGAGTTTGAGCATGCGCAATGACTCTTACTATATATATATACTATATATATATATATTTATATATATATAGATATATCAAATTTGGCTCTTCGATTGACTCCTATATTTCAGAACTTATACTGGTCTAAATGCTATATCATCTAAAACTAAAAAAAAATAAATAAATAAGAAAATGGACTCTAATGCATTTGTGTTCTTTATCCTATAATATATTATAACCTAATTGATATAGTAAAATGATCATTAATCAATATTTCTTGGAGAAGGATTTGAGGTGAATAGAGGAGCTCTTTGCAAAAATACACAATTTTTGAGGAGTTCAGAGATGAGATACTTTAACAAAAAATATTCTTACCAATCAATAACTTCTCAGCAGCTTGTAATGCTAGTCTTAGTAATGAATCTTTAACAACTACAAGAATGAAAATAATTGTATTTCAAAATTCTTCCTATCCAAGACAACTACTTGAAATGATATCAAATAATCACTGACGAGGAGTGAAAATCTCTCCTCCATAGTGATTACGTCGGATAGAATCCCTTCATAATGAACGACATTTTATTTCGTTTGTTTGTTTACTTTTAAAATTCCTTTCAAATTTTAATTTTTGAAAGTTTTAAAACATTGCGCTGATTCGCCAAGAACAAAAGTTAAACAATAAAAACTGTCAATCAAAAATATTCGAAAGTAGCTTTTTATTGGCTTGTTCAATCGCAATGACGTCAATGAGTTAAAAATAGTTTCCAAATCGTCTCGTGGGAAGAAATTCATTGGAATATGAAGAAAATGGCGAAGAGAGGTTTACAAGTTGTTCCTTATCAAAGTCTGAATAACTTTAGTACAGCTTGTGAATGGGAAATTATCGACTCCCATCCTCGTAGAAGAAGGGGAAAGATGTTTACGCTGCGGAGGCAATCTGGGCTGAGAAAGTGGTAAGTTATTCTGATTTCTCTAAAAAAACTGTAGATTGATAAATTGATCCTCTTGGCTTATCCATTTTTTATTCTGTTTATATTTATGCTTGGTTCTTAGATAAGCCCTATTCTACCCACTTCTACATGGTACTTCGTGAAGTGGTTGGGTTTGGGGTCTAAGGATTGTATGTGGGAACCGGCCGAGAATTTGCTAGATGAAAGATTATTAAAGTAAGTTATCACCTCTTTTAACTACTGAAGTATAATTTAAAGTAAAATGTATAAACAATGCTTGAGCTTCTATAATATACCATACATAAATTATAATTTATGCTCAAGGTAAGGGGAAAAAACGTTCATATTTGAGCATAGTTGCATATATACAGCATGTAATATAAGTTCATAGGTATATCTATGCGATGGTGAGTGTACATCTGTTTATATTTTTTTCTAGCTACTGTATCAATCCAGCTCCAGAATTAAAGGAAGTATTTTTTCATGTTGAAAGGCTTCTCACTGTGTTTGAGTCAGGGTTGAAGGAAAGGTTGTCTTCTTGCAAGTACTTAGACTTCCCAATTCTAATTTTTAGATTTTTGTTTCTTAGGAAAGGGGTTTCACAGGGTAGAGGAATGGCTTCATATTCCTGTGAGGACTTTGCTCTTTCCTTTTTTAAATGTGGGTGGGATAGCGCTATAATAAATGGTCAAGGCACCAAAAGATCTATCAGATACCCTGTGCTAATACGTTGCTTCCTTTCAAAATCACCCAAGTTTTTCTGCAAAAATGATGCTTGTGACGTTTTTGCAAGAAAGCAACGTTTTACACATAGGTTAATGATATCTTTCACCAAGGAGACAACTAATCCTTGTTTATAAATCTGCTGTTATATTAAATAAGAACAAATAATCATAGAAATAATATTTAGCCATATTGTTCCTACATTTGCTTGTTTGTTCTTATTTCACTATACATCAGTGCCCCAAAAAGAACATATAATCACTATGGAGGAGAGGCTTAAGCATAATGTAGATTCATGTCCAGAGCGAAGTCTGAAGTTATATCAAGAATCCCTCCTCTGCAGTGATTATTTGTTCTTATTTTACATTTTCACAATTTCCTGAATCAAAATAAATTTTTGTGTTCTTGACTTGGGTGGTTTCCCAAAGACTTGTTCATAAATTTGATGAAGTTCTTGTAACTTCTTTCCTTGCAATTCCGTTTCTGTGTACAATAAAGATAAATCAAAGGCAGAAAATATTTCATTGGATACAGCAGAGTAGAAATCTTCAGATGCACTAACTTCTGAGGCAACAGGGTCACTTGGTTTCTTATTTTCCCAAAACTCAGTGTTCACTTTGTCATACTTCCGTTTTTCTCTTTTGTAACCATGATCTTCTAATTAGTTAAGCCGTTTTTCTAGTTTAAGCATTGACACACATGCATCCCATCTGTTAATTTTTCGCATAAATATATTTCGGAAATCATCATTCTTTTTTTCAACACCTTAAATGTATTGGAATATATATATAAGTGTAGCCTGAAGCTAGGTTTGATCTACCATCATGAAAAAAGTAAACTTTACACAGATTTTTTTGAATCAAAGCAGAGATTTTTAAAGATGGTAGACAAATGTACCAACTAATTATCGTATAAATCTTGCTTAATGTACCTGCATGTACTGTATCTCTATTAGTAAATGATTACGTTTTATTGATATTAATTATTTTCTTATTTATGTATAAAATGATGGTGTGGTCATAATGCGAATACAAATGTAACCTACTAACTGCACAAGGGTAAGTGATGACTTTCTTACCTTGCCCACTAAATATTTTCATAGTTCCAAATCTTTTTAGCATAACAGGGACATGTTTCAGGAATATATGTATGTATGGGGTTACTGGCCATGTCCAATCATATCCACATCCTTGCATAGATAACAGCATCTGTACTCATTTGGTAACCTATATAATCGATGAAATAAAGTTTTTAATTCAAAATTGATATCAACCATCTAGGTGAGGTGGGGAGATATATAAAAGCTGACAAGAGCAATTTTCACTGAAAAAGTGCTTGACATCAATCGTGAACTATCAGTGGTATTTGTAAGAATGAACTGAACATATATATATATACCTGATTTTCAAACAACTTTATTTGATCCTTAGAAACGTTATCTTCGTTAATTATTGCATAGAGCTTTTCGAAATCCTAAAATGAAATATTCATTTAACAAAGAAATACAGTGAAATATAAGATTTTTCTAAGATGTTTTCTGGATAACACAGTTTCAATTTTCCAAAATGACACAGAACTACAAACTTTCAAATTTAGGCGGGCCGGGGGTAATTTTTTTTCATTTATTTTTAGTTCTATCCCAAAAGGGGTGGGGGAGGGGGAGGGGTAAAAGATTCTTGGATATTATGCATATGTAAGAATTTAAAGATATTTACAGTTCATAACAATCGTGTTTTTTCGACATTTTCAGCTGCTAAAAATTAAATTTTTGAGGTAATTTTTTCAGCATTCTCTTCTTATATGGCCCCATTAGCGATGTCCACTCAAGTTTTTTGTTTTTGTTTTGCCAGATTTTCATTGATATGCCTTCAATGATGAAATCAACTTTTGTTGGTAAAGGCCGTGAGTGTTTTCTTTCTAAAAATTAAAATTATTTATATATAACAGGGTTCACAGCACTTAGGGAAAACCAGGAAAAAATTCAAAAAATTTAGAAGGTCAGGGAAAACCTGGAAAACTCAGGGAATTTTGTTTCAAAATTCAAAGACTCATGGAAAACTCAGGGAATTTTTTTTTTCTATCAAGAAAATTACTGTTATCAAATTTAGTTTATCTTTCGGTGAAAATAAGAAATTTATATAAAAAAGCTAAACGCGTTATAAGATATTTTACTCAGGGAAAATCGTGTACTTTTCAACAGAAAAGTCAGGGAAAAAGACTAGGAAATCAGGTATAAACCAGGGAAAAACAATTTCCTAATGTACTGTGAACCCTGTATAACAATAACAATGCAGTTTACTAATTTTGCAGCAAAAATAGAAACCAATTACAGTCAAACAAAGACATAAACCTGAATCATACAATCCAACGTACCTCATCTCTGTCTAAAATTGAATGTATTAACCCATCTTCTAAGCGATCTGTAATTCTTAATAGCAAATGTAGTTCATCAATGACGTAATTTTCTAATGGTATGTTTGTGAAAATAGGATTTTCCCTGCAACCAGGATCACTTTTCCAATATGGATGTATTTTTCTCGTTAACCCATCAATATTAACATTTTGCCTACAAAGCAATATAGAATAAGATCATAATCTACTTTTACACTCTTTTTCTTTTGAAATTTATCATCAGAAAAATCATTGTTAGCATGGACAGAGGCTGGAATGCAGGATCACTGGGTTTACTTCTTATATCAGGAGTTAACATAACTGTTGAGTTAGAGATTTATAATAATTTTTTTAATGAATAGCTAACCTGTCATCCTTGTTTATAAGGCAATATATGCATGAATTGTTGCTTGTTGCTGCCTTCATACCAAGAGACATTTAAAAAAACAAAAAGAGAATGATTTTATGTCAGTAAATGATCCTCCACAGTGATTTTGACAAATGTTTGTTTAATTTTTTCAATTTAAGGATAGAACGCAGTCTTTCTGTATGACTTTTTAAAATTAAAAATATCCATGTTTCCCTTGATTCTACACGCAAGATTATCTTTTTGGATTTTATTCCAGGAGGGAAGAAAAACGGTAAAATGTAAAAATCGACACTTTTTACA
>JAULBZ010006295.1:0-12514 GCA_032360805.1 Neoturris breviconis
TCCAAGAATAAAATAAGATTTTTTGATTCTGTTTTCACATTTAGAGCGTGAATTGATGTGCCTTTTAATAAATTATCAAAAAAACTGTTTTAAGTCCACGTTATCCTAATTTTACAGTCAGCTTCAGTCAAAATTAGTATTTCTGTAAAATAGACATAATTATTTGACACTTAGTAAACCCTGCTTATTCTTTTACTATCAAAATAAATGAAATAACCGGTTATCTATAGTGCTATAAGGTGCTAGAGGTATAAAAAATAATAAAAAAAGTTATTATCAAAAAACATCTGTGGAGGAGAGCAATAAGAAGATTTCCTAAAAAAAAACTGCGCAGGAGAGCAATAAAAAACTCGTATGACATGGACTGAACAATATTGAAACAATAGCTCATTCAATAAAATCTTATATCGACAGTCAAAGGATATACCGTAAATGATCAAATAAGCCCCCACTCTCCAATAAGCCCCCCTCCCAAATAAGCCCTTACCCGAACCCTATTTTGACAACTAAGCCCCCATTCTCGAATAAGCCCCCATAGGGGTTATTCGAAGTTCCTGTAATTTTCATTTCAGTTGATAGGTATTGAGAAAATACTACTAAAGCACGGTTCGTTCGATTTGTTGTTTAGGATATATCGTAAAAAGTTTCACTGGGGGAGCAGTTTTGCCCCACATATATAATAGGGTTAAAAGTGGTGCTACCATCTTGATAATACATGTGCACTTAAAAAAGTTTTGAAAAAATATTTTTATATGAGGTTTTGACCACATTCAGTTAAATGATGGAGTGAAGTCTTTAAAAATAGAGAACCAAATATAATTAACTAATTATCTAGCAATCTCCTCCACAGTGATTATTTCCTCTTGTTTTGAACACTGGATGTAGAGTAAAGTAAAGGAAGTATTTAACAAAGGAAAGTATTATTTCAAGGGAGCATCTCAAAAATAAAATCTACAGAGGAGAGTACTGAGTCAATGATCTTGCAATAATCCATTGCAAGCTCATTGACCTAACACACATTCATTTTTAGTTGAATTTTGTCAGTTTTAGTTGACTTAACCCAAAGAAGATGCTTTTGGAGTGAAATTTTGAGCAGGGGGGAGTTTCATAGAAGCAAAATATGGAATGTAACATTGCATCATATTGATATCTTTGCACTGACCAGGCTAATCTTAAGTCTGATTTACAATCTTTCCAGGACTTGGAATAACTGCCGGTTATCACTGCCAAATTGGCTGGAAATTGGCAGCTATTTCATACCCTACCCTACTTCACTGGATTATGTTTAAGATACTTGTTACTATAGTCAACGTTTAAAATAAGAACAAATAATCACTGGAGAAGAGAGATTTTTAAGCAAATAAACCCTGAAGCTATGCTAAAAAATTCCTCCTCCATGCATGGTGATTATTTACTCATGTTTTAACCACTGTATAGTACTGTATAGTACCAGTGGAGGAGTGTTCTTTTAGTACAAAACTGTACTAAAAAACACTCCTCCACAGGCGATGTCCCACCGTTATCTTGGGGCTTGATTATGCATTTGTTGAATGGCTCAGCTTTTGTTGATTAAGAGAGTCAAATGTTGATTTGGAGGAGGCTGTATCAGCTTCAGATTAAATCTCCAGTAATGTGGACTTCCTCCATGGAAATTATGGCGCACCTTCTTGGAACTATCCAAGTTATTTTTAATCTTGAGAGAAAAATGCTACAGGTGATTTGACAGATATTTTTAGGCTTAAGGGATGAGAAAGAAAGAAAATCTTAGTAATCTTACGGAATCATTTCACAAAATTGACTTGTACATATTCACATAGTTTAAAATAAGATGAAATAATCACTATGGAGGAGTGATTATTGGGCATTGCTTCAGGCTTGAATGCCCAAAGCAATGCTTTGGGCAAAACCTCTCCTCCACAGTGATTATTTACTCTTATCCTAAGGAACCACCTCAAAATATTTGGTACATTTAAAGAAAAGAATACAAGTTAAATTTGGCCAAAATAAACTCTGTGAAAGAGAGTGTTGTGTCAATGATCATACAATTGATTGGTTTCTTCATTCTGAAGAAGCCAACCAATTTCAAATTTATTAACTGTACACTTTTTTGGGAATATTATCTATCGGCTACAATAAATTCTCAGTTATTTTAAAAAAATCCAATTTTGTTTTACTCCACATTTTCTTCTTCATGATCATTATTATAGCCAAAACAATTGTTATTGCAGCTGTTCTTAAATAAAATATGAAAACTGTCTGTAAAATGTTTTGTGTTGCTTTATCTACACAGTTTTATATCTCCATTGTGTTTTTTTCCCACTCTTTTTCAATATGTTTTCAACTCACAGTAATGATACAAGTTTGCTACAAATTTTTTTTGTAAATAAAAACCCTTCTTCATTTCATGGATACAAGGTTCAAAATAACGGTCAGACATCACCACTGGAGGAGTATTTTTGAGTACGATTTCACCTTTGCGGCTGAAAATTGTACTAAAAAAAAAAGCCTCCACTGGTGATGTCTGACAGTTATTTGGAGGCTTGTGGATAATATGTACTATGCCTTTTTAATCCTTTTCATTATTTTTTTCATTCTTTGTTAGACTTTACACTTCCATTGTCCACTAAAGCGTTGTTGTTCTCGTTATTTGTTTATGATACAAATCTGCTTGTTTACGATACAAATCTGGTGATGTTATGATATTCTCGAATGGATTTGCATATGATTGCCACCGTCTTCGATCATAATTCCATTCGTGATATGTTCGAGTTCTTTGTTGGTTTCTAGCTGGTGTGATTAGAGCATCCATAGTATATGTTTTTCTTTTTGGTGTCAGAATAGTGTCAATCAGATAGGTATTTCTAGCTTGGAAGATATCATCTGCTTCAGTGCATTCATTGACTTGTCTTCCAAAAGGGTTAGGTTTCCTTTTTTGCTTGTTTGTAACTTCCGGTATGTTTATCGTATTTCTTCGTAATAATGGCGGCTTATTTTGTCTTGTTAATTGTAGATCGTTATACTTGTCTTTGCTTTTCTGTTGCAAGACCTTGTGGTCTTGTGTGTTATTGTTACTATTATTTCCTTTGCATTCAAATGTCAGTGGAAAATGTTTATTAGCTGTTACGTCACATGGTGTAATATCTTTTTTGAATTGATTGTTTTCTTCTTGAGACGAAGAATTTGATTGTGCTGTAAAAATGCTTTGTGAATCTGTATGATGATGTTCACTTTTGGTGCTTTGCTTCCACAAGGATTTATCATTAGATTTGGTGTCAAAATCTGTAATTGGAGTTTTGTTTGATGTACTTACATAAATGTGTATATCCTCAGGGCATGTATTCAACAAACTCGTATTGTCATTTAGAAATGTCGAAATCTCTTTATCCAACTTTACTTTGTGCATGCTGTTCTCTGTATCCTTCAGCTGCTTCATAAATACATGGTGATTGTCAAAAGTTCCATTTTCATGTTTTGAAAAACAGTGGCGAAAACCTTTCATTATTCTTTTCTTCGACATACTGCTCATTTTTAATTGACGTAAAGTTTTGTTGATCCTTCATGCAAAGATGCTCTTGTTAACACTGACCATTCTATTTGTTTGAACTAAAGAAAAATAATGTTCACATTTATATTAACTAATAACCAGCAGGTGGAAATGTACACAATTTTAACAATGTATTTATGGATGAAGCATCTCTCATAGAATGGCTACTTTTTTTAGTTTTGTTATTATGAATAAATCATGAATTAGATTTGCACTGATGTTTTTTTCTTATCAATTGGCCATCAGATATAATATTTTCTGTTTGTATTTTTCCCATGATTCAGCTGGTACTTGTTTTTCTCCTTACTTGTTGTTTATAATGTTGTTATGCGGTAATTCTATTTCATATTATTATTAAAACATGCACGTTTTCATGTTTCGATCAAAAATCTGAAGCCACTCCCTGAAAAAGGTGAAAACAATCGACTCTTGATATCTTGAGCATCCAATGGACTAAATATTTGTGAAGAGAGAGAATATTGAGAGGGGGTAACTATTTAAAGAAGTATATTGGTCATGGAACAACGGTTTTGATTGATTTTACTGTTTGAGATATTTTATTTGAGATATCGATTGTTGACTTTAATATTGTTTGTTAAATTTGAATAAATAAAAATAACATAAGTTAAAGCGCCCGCTCTTATTTTTGAGTGCTGATTTAAAATTTGATTAAAAGTCATCACTCTCTAAGAATAATTAATAACTGTCCGTATAAAGAATGCTATTTGAGCAGAGCCTTAGGCTAGCCTTTAAATTAGGCTAACTAACAAAACTGTGACAAGCAGGTCTGAAAATTGATTGCAGCTAAATATTTGAAAAACACCCAATTCACAGGTTTATGCCTTTCAGGCTAGCATTTGATTGGTTTGTTTAGTGTAAAGTGATTTTTTAGTATAGTTTCAGCTTTGCAGCTGAAAACTATTATACTCAAAAACACTTCTCCACAGTTATTTTGAGGTTTGAATTAACAAACAAAACTTGTAAAATTGAGTACTCATACTTCCTTCCATCTGTTAAACTGAACAAGTAAAAATAGTCTTCAATGAGTCTTCTTTAATATTAAAACACTTTCACCAGACAGCCATAGACACATTCATTTACTAAAAAATTGTTTACTTGTTAAAAAATTGAAAAATTATATGTGAAGTCCAGAAACGACATGCTATTATGTCACTTCATTGATTGAAATAAGAGTCACTGTGCAGGTGGGATTTTTGAGCATAGGTTCAGGCTTTGTAGGCTGAAGCTATGATAATAATTCTTACCTCCACAGTGATTATTTACTCTTATTTCGAGTACTGTGTTCCTATACATTTATTATCTGCGCTTAGTTTTGAGCGCTTCCTAATACTATTAAGGTGGATTTACATTAGGCTAAAAATTTCACAAAGCCATAAGAAGACACTCCATTGGTAGAAATTTGACACCACATGGTGTGTACTGTCAATTTGTACAAATGGAATGTCTACTTTTGGCTTTCGTGTGATATTTTTTTCCAAGTGTAAATCCACCTTTAGAGCAAATAAACAATTTTTTTTTGTGGCTCACTGGAAGGAAACACGCTTTAAAAGTCCCAGGGTCAGTGAGAATAAACCTTAACCAACATATGAGTATATCCTGAAATAGCTTTTGTTTTTATTTATCATGGATTTGTTTTCATAACTAAACCAGCTTTCTATTTTGTTTCTAACTGTTAGATGTACATATTAAAATAAACCTAACTGTGTGCTTTTCCAATGCATTGATAATATCCTACTATCTAGTTACCAGGACCTTTTCTTGAAAATCATTTAGATTTTAATGTACATGAAATAAGAACTAATAATCACTGTGGAGGAGAAATGTTTGAGTATAGCTTTTGGCTTTATAGCCTGAACCTATGCTCAAATATCCCAGCTAGCAAAAACCTGTTCAAAGTCAGCAAAATAACATTAGAACAACGTTCAAAGAACGGTTGGGATCTCTCTACAGTAATTATTGTAGCTTATTTGCTTAAATTTTAGTGTGTAGAAAATTAAGGAAATTTCTTAAAGCAGCTCTACACTGATCTGTTATTTCATGATTTTAGCGTCACTCCAATTTATTCGAAAGAGGCAGTGGGATACCATAATTATGGGAACCAGAAAAATTACGGGAATCATCCTGTAATTACAGGAAAAGCTACTGTAAGTGGAAGGTGATGATCCAAGACTTTTGGAGCAGTGCACAGCTTCTTTAAAGTGTTATTGATGTAATGTGATTCACCCCCTGGCCCAGTGGTGACTAGTCTGCTTCACACACTAGGCCCTCTGGGTACATCATGAAAACTTCACCTTGTTGACCTCAGTCAAGCGCTGAGGGACAGGGGTTCCGGACAATTAACAGGTCGTTATAACACAGCAGGTCTCTTTGCATGTGAATGTTGAAGAAAGCCCAGCTTTAGACTAATTCTATTATAATTTCTCTGTAAATACTGTAACATGTTACATGCTTCTGAACCAGTAATCCATGAATACAATGTTGCTAGTACTGAATGCCTATGGACCAACTGCCTGTAAATAATATAATATCAATACCGAATGCCTATGGACCAATTGTCCAATGATAAAAATGCTAATATTGGATGCTTTTGGACCAATTTGTCCATTAATACTGTAATGCTAACATTGAATGCCTTTAGACCAATTGTTCGAAATTACTGTAATGCTATCATATTGAATGATTCTGGACCAATTATCCTAATGGTAGTGTTAATATTAAATGCCTGTGGACTAATTGCCTGTGAATGTTATAATATTAATATTGAATGCCTTTGGACCAATTGTCCATGAATACTGTCAGGTAAAATAGATATAATAAATGTATAATAATGTCTTTTCTGGTTTAGTTTTATGACTAAATTCCAATTCCATTTTCATTTTTAGGATAACTTGAAAAACACTTCTTTTGTTGGTTGATTTTTTTTGCATATATCTTTAACACGTCTCTTGTGATCTTACAAATACTTCGTCTTTGGTAGTTTCTTTTCGATTTCTAGGCACCAGGCTTAACAGAGATTTTTTCTTGGAAATGCATTTTTCAGCGATAGCCTTTATGATATCTAATATTTTTGCCCTTCAGATCCCACCTTGGGGCTAACTGTAAAATAGTAGGGGTTAAGATAGCTGCCGGTCATCACTGTGGAGGAGAGATTTTTCAGAATATTTCCAGTCAGGAAAACATGTTTTTGTCTTAGGATGTGCTTATTTTTACAGCACATTAAATTTAGGACAGTACGTACCTAAATAATTTAATAATAGAATGTTACAAACCTACGCACATCTGTGTAGCGCTGTCTATACAGTGGTCGAAATAAGAGTAAATAATATCTGTAGAGGAAAGAGTTTTCAGAATATATATTTTTTTAACCTAGGAAAACATCTGTTTTGAGCAAATAATATCTGTGGAGGAGGGATTTTTGAGCATAGCTTCAGGCTACATAGCCTGAATCTATGCTAAAAAATCATTACTTAGCAGTGGCTATTTATGATTATGATTTCTACTAAAGCTCTCATTTACTGTGTTAACTAATTAACTAGTGAGTTAACAAAGGAAAAACACAGCTGTTACTGTGACCTTTTCTTACATTCTCATAGTCACATTTTTGTTATTGAATTCTGTTTCTACTACTCTAAAGGTAGTAAAATTGCAAAATAATTTATCGGAAATGGGTGTCTACTCTTGAGTTAAGCAGAGGGGGCTGGGAGGGGGGGGGGGGGAGGTTATCAGGTACTCTTCTGATAACACTATATGAGTGAATAGTAATAATTCATAAGCCTGTAAATATCTGTCAGAAATCACCTGTGGAGGAATGTTTTTGAGCATAGTTTTCAGTTTTGCAGCTGAAAACTGTGCTCAAAAATCACTCTTCCACAGGTGATGTCCAGCAGTTATTTTGAGGCTTCTTTTGAGCTGTTACAAAATCTATGAAAAGGGAATTAAGCTTGCATGTAAGCCTGAGTATAAATGCCGGACATCACCTGTGGAGGAGTGAAAACCCACCTCCACAGGTGATGTCCAGCAGTTATACTCAGATTTGGCATGTTATTGGTGCACTTCTTCATTGCGGAGAAAATCCAATGCTTTAATTAAGAGCAAAATAATCACTATGGAGGAGCAGTTCGTTGTGTATAGCTTCAGAACAATCTGTCCTCCACAGGGATTATTAGTTCTTATCGTAAGCCCTTGTGATTGAAGTAACACTCTTCCTCATAGGTACCATTTAATCATGTGTTCCAACCCTCCCGTTTTGAGCAAGAGTCTCCCGTTTTGACAACGTGTCTGCTGCTCTCCCAGTCATATTCAAAACCTCTGACTCAGGATATTGTACCACCTTAATTTTAAAAAAAATCACATACAAAGAGTACACCAGTCGTAGTCCAGAGGTTTGACTTCAATCTTATTTCCAAATTAGTAAAAGTTAAAATAATAGCAAGTGTGAATTTTTCACATAAAAAGACTAGATCACCATGTTGAGTATAGTCCAGCTTGCAGAGATAGTAAATTATTCTTAGAGTTTCATTTTGATTTTGTCTCATAATTTTACTTTTTTTAGTTGGAAAACATATTTGGCAAGCACTTAGAAGGGTCCAAAAACCAAAATTTTCCCAAAGATACCAACCCAGCGGGTCTCTAAATTTATTTACGAAATAATAGTATCAGTGTTCGAAATACGAGCAAGTAATCATTTTGGAGGAGCGACTTTTGAGCATAGCTTCAAGCTAGAAAGTCTGAAGCAATGATCAAAAATCTCTCCTCCACAGTTGCTCTTATTTCGAATACTGAGTATAATAAACAGTTCTGAGTCTTGCCAAGAGAGAAGTCAAAATAATCTAGGAGTTAAAAACAACGGCCAGTCATCATGTAAAGAAGAGATTTTTCGAAAAATATTTTTAGCTAATTTGGCTGAAAACATTCTGAAAATCTCTCCTCCACTGATATCTGCGAGGAAGGGTGTCATCATTTGATTTGTTTCTTTCTACAAGCCTCGATATAACAGTCAGCTGTAAAGCTGAAAACTACTCAAAAACACTCTTTCACAGGTACAACCGTTATTGAGGCTTGTTCTATCCAACTATTTTTGGACTTATGCATTACTCACTGATAAAAACAAATGAGTTATCTTTGCTGACATCAATATCCTCCTAGTTGAATGTTTTGGAATTCAATATCATTTGATTTGTTTCTCTCTATCCAACTATTTTGGCTCTTACGCATTACTCACTGATAAAAACAGATGCTGACGTCAATAATTCAATTTTTTTTTCAAATTCAAATTATGGACAATATAAATTATTAACTTTAAAGTATTGTCGTTACAACGGAAATACTTGTTCATTTATTCATGAGAAATACAAAATAGAGAATTATTTTTTTAGCTAATGAGCTTTCCCTTTATTCCCCTCTCTCTAAGCACCCACTTTAGGGTTGATTTCCATGAGGCGAAAAATTCACCGCAAAAGTTAAAAGAATCAATTTCCACCAATGGGACGTCTTCCTTTGACCATTTCACAGCAATTTTTTTGCCTTGTAGAAATCGATCATTATCTCTCATTTATCAACATAAAGATTGATTTCCATTAGGCTGAAAACTCTGTCACGCGATAGAATCTCCTGGCAAGTGTAAATCAACTTTAAAAGTTATAAAATAAATAATTGTCATTTTCTTGTGTTCGTTAAGATTGTATGATGTTGAAAAAGCATTACAAATTAAATTTAAACAATAAAAGCAATAAATTAACTTATAATGTAGCATCGTATTAAAAAAAAAGAACGAAATAACCACTGTGGTGGAGTGCTTTTTGTTCAAAACTATGCTGCCTGATGCTGTCCCGTGGGAAAAACATGTTTAAAGTCTACAGTAAAGACACTAGGACAACATTTTCAACATTGTTCTAGCATCTTTACCGTGATGCCTCGATTAAGTGCCCGAGCGCTTATTTAATTTTTGAGCCTCAAAGGGGGGGCGCTTATTCAATCAACAAAACTTAAGGTATTTAGAAATTTTCGGGAGAATAGAAAAAACACCACTATGATATACTTGTATTATACTGTTTCTTCTTTTCTTAATCAATATCTACATATTCATCATCTGAATTCTCATCTAACAACAAAAATCTGTATATGTATATATATAAAATGTTTTAAATAAGGTCGAATTCAAATAAGTGCCCGGGCGCTAATTTAATTTTAAATTTCTAGAGGGGGACGCTCATTTGAAATTTGAAATTCGTGTGAAAAGGGAGGGCGCTTAATCGAGGCATTACGGTACTGCAGACTTTGAACTGGGCTACTTGAAATCACCCTCCTCAAAAATCCTTTGTATTTGAGTACTGTGTTAGGAAGTGAAACAGCTTTGTGTAGGTGAAGGATTAAATTGCCTCTTTGTATTTGTGGAGCAGATGTCTACTATTGTACCAAAAGTAAAAGTTAAGGCAAGAAGAGAAGCTTAAGGCACCATCTCCAAAATTCGTTTCAAAAGGCAGAAATTTTTGTGGCTTTAAAAAAAGCCTAAATCAATAGATTTGAGATGAATTAATCTACGACGAAGAATGTCAAGTCAACAAGCTTGCATTTGATTGGTTTTTTCAGTACGAAGAAACCAATCAAATGCAAGATTGTTAAGTCAAGTACTCCTTTCCTGCAAGCGAAGTTTGGAGATGATCTTTTTTGTACCAAAGAAACCAATCCATTGCAAGATCACTGACCTAACACACTTCTGCACAGATTCGTTTTTGTTGAATTTTGTCAATTTTAGTTGATTTAACCCTAACAAAAACGTTGCTTTTGAAGCGAAATTTTTTGAGATGGTCCCTTATCAAACTGCAGTGCAAAATGATAACATAATCATTTCATGATGGGGTGATTTTGTAGCATAGCTTTAGGCTTTGTAGGCCAAAATAAGACCAATAAACACTGGAGGAGTAATAAGTAAGCATGACTTTGCAGTAGTATTAACTAAAGGTAAAAACTGTAAAAGCTGTAATGAAGACTTTTATGTTTATGTTGAGTGGTGTCTTTGTAGGAAGAAACCAATTAGTTCCAAGATAGTTAAGTTAGTATTCTTCTCCACAGGTCCTAATGTTTCTATTGTTTCTTTTAGGAAAACTATAACTTGTGTGGGTTTCTCTAGCGATGGGAAATATCTGGTATCTGGGGAGGTAACTTTGTTATGTCAACCTGCTGTTGCTATTTGATTGCAAGATACAGTATACCAGGGGTTACAATAACTGCCAGACAAAACTGTGGAAGAGATTTTTTCAGATTATTTTCAGCCAATTTGGCTAAAAAAATCTCTCTGCCACATTGATGACCGGCAGATGTTTTAACATCTGACATACACTTATTTTTACTCCTGCAAATAGATCTTGTCAATTTATTAATTTGTTGTAACTAATCCTACATTCCAGGGCTTGAAATAACAGCTGGTCATCACTTTAGAGGAAAGATTTTTCAGAATATTTTTAGCCAATTTGACTGAAAATAGTCTGAAAAAAATCCCTCCTCCACAGTGATGACCGGCGGTTATTTCAAGCCCTGGAATGTAGGATGTTTATATTTTATATCCTGTACAAAATTATTTACTTTTAATGCGATTTTTTCTAAATTTTGCAAATAATAAATAACATAGTGATCAGTTGTCAAAATAATAGCATAATTCTTGAGCATAGCTTCAGGCTACAAAGCCTGTAGATCACTCCCCCACAGTGATTATTTGCTGTTATTTCGAATACTGATAGATACAATTATTTTCTACTAAAAATGATTTGCAGAAATAGTCTATTATTAGTGTTAGTTTCAGGCTACTACTTACTATCCATCATTATTGTTTCATTATACAAATGTTTAAAATATGTTTAGTCTGGACAACAACCATCCGTTAGAGTATGGGAGTTGAGTGATAGCATTACTCAAGTTGCTGAATTAAGAGGACATAAGTCTGGTATTACTTCAGTTGTAAGTGTTAATAAATACTTTTTTACTGTTTCCATTTTCACAGGCAAACAAAGTTTGGATAGGCTATTGCTAAATTGTACAACTTAAAAATTTAAGTGCGACTCCGCAGGTTAGTGTCTGTGGTAGTTAGCACGAATACAACCTGCTCTGTTTTTCATACAGTTTTAATACGAATCTAGTGGTGGTCACGAGATCATCGAGAGAAAAAATGACGTAATTGAAAAAAGCGGTCAAAACAAGTTGTGAGTCAAGGTCCAGTCAAATATAGTATCAGCATTCTAGGCTTTTCGATTTTGTTGACCGGGGACTGAGTACCTATGAAAAAGAGGATTTTTAAAAGTGTATACTTAAGGCTGAAATACACTACCAATTTAAAATGATCAGGGAGTAGTGTTTGAAGTAAGAACAAATAAATCACTATGAAGGAGCGATTTTTGAGCTTTGCTTCAGGCTATAAAGCCTAAAGCAATGCTCAAAAATCCCTCCTCCACAGTGATTATTTTGGTCTTATTTTAAACACTGAGGGAATATTCTTGAATGTGAGCTGTAAGAGATAAAAGGGATGATTTATCATCACATTGCTAAGGGACCATCTCCAAAATTTGTTACCAGGGGAAGTGTGCTGAATCAATGATCTTGCAATTGATTGGTTTCTTCGTTCCGAAGAAACTAATCAATTGCAAGCTCATTGACTTAACACTCTTCATTGTAGATTAAATTTTCTCAAGTTTTTATTGATTTTGACTGCTAAAGTAGCTGCTTTTTGAAACGAATTTTGGAGATGGTTCCTAATCTAATATTACAGGATGTGACTTAATAAAGAATGAATCTTTAATCAAGAATGGAAGTCCGAATAAATCCATTTCATTTATCTAAGTACACGTTATCGTTTTTCTTTTTGATATAATATAGTTCTTTTTCCGAAAGCAGCCAACGGAGGTGTTCTTAAAAATAGGTGTTCTGAGGGGGTATACTGGCTGGGAATTAGATCTGTTC
>JAULBZ010006296.1:0-12513 GCA_032360805.1 Neoturris breviconis
AAATTTTTCAGAATATTTTCAGCCAAGTTGACTGAAAATATTCTGAAAAATCTCTCCTCCACAGTGATGACCGGCTGATATTTCGAGCCCTGTGCTTATTGTAGCTATCATATATACCCTCCTTTGTTTAATTTGATATTATACACAATTGTTTAGTCCTCAGTTTGAATCTCGCTCCTCTTGCGGTCCGCAAAAAAAACAAAATGAAGCAATCAACTTGATTAATCTTATCAGTTTGATGTTTGATGTAGAAATAAATGGCTTGGAATTTCAATTGCTGTAAATTGCGCAATTTGAATCTACAAACTCAGAAGACCATTTATACAATAAGTTAATCCGCTTTATTTTGTTTTATGGGTATTCGCTTGTCCACAATAATAAGACCATAACAAATTTAGCATGACCTATAGCATCTATACCCGGCAAAAACTTGTTCAGTTTTTGCCTAGTTAACGCCCTGAGATTTTATTAGATTCGCGACTTTTTAGGGCGGGCGGGAGTGGATAAAGGAAATACGGTTTACCGGTGTCACCCATTATTTATGTTTTTTAGTGATTTGTATACGTCCCCCAGTGGTCAAAAACTTGTTCAAAGTCCGCAATAAACATTCTAGAACAACAGTCCAGACGCTACAGTCTTTATTGCGGAACTTGAACAACCTCGTTCCCAGGGCTTCTTCTTCGAACACGCAAAAAGGCAAGAAGCCCTGGGAACGAGGTTGGAACTTGAACTTTGCCCACTGGGCTTACATATAAAATTAATTTAAAACGCGGGGGAGAGCGCTCCTATAAAACAAAAAAGTATCGAAATGTAATACTTCGTATTTGCACCCGGATTTGTTGTTGTTTCCTGTAACTTTAATAACTATTTTTAAGTTGATTTTTATTTTGTTTTTTTTAAAAGGATATACTTCCTTCTTTTTAATGATAACTTGTGACTCAATACCTTGCGGTCGTTAGTCATCGTACACCGTGTTTGTTTACATCTCATTTAAAAACCATTCGAACTCAAAAACAGTTCTGTCACCCAGGATTGAAAAATTTGTAACCGAATAATTTTTTAAAAGTATGAAGTTTTTAGCTTAGTTGCTGCATTAGGGACCATCTCAAAATTTCACTCCAAAACCTACTTTTTGGTTAAGGGTAAATCAACTAAAATTGAAAAAATTCAACAAAATAATATGATCTGTGCAGAAGTGTGTTAGGTCAATGAGCTTGCAATGAATTGGTTTCTTCGGTACGATCTTTGACTCAGTACTCTCCTCAGTAGATTATATTTTATTTTTTTATTTTAGCTCTCTTCAAACTAATGATTTTTACTTTCTTATTTTGTTTAGTTACTTTCCAGAATGAACAAATTCTTATGGCCTTTAAAGTAACTCTTGCTCGTGTTTGTTTACATCTGATTTACAAGACCGTATGAGCTCAAAAGTAATACTTTCACATATTTTGCTATCATGACATCAGTCATTATGAGTGAAAAATTGTCCATGGAAGTGCAAGCAAAATTTGCTTCTTAAGTTAGCTAAGTCATTTCTATTTCTATTTTTCTAGAGAACAGGTGGTCAAAAATAAACTTTAGGCGAAAAATATTTTAGTCCAAAATAATTTCTCTAAACGTTTTTAAAGCAAAAATAATAATATAAAAAGGTGGTTGCTAAGGAAAAATTATCCCTAGCGACCAAATAAAAAGTTCCAAATGATTCTAAATTAATTGTAGGAAAAGTCCTAAATTTTTAAGTCACTCATTCAAAATTTGTGAAAAAAATAGGAGAGGGGTCTTTTAAAACCTCCCTCGGGGCGAAGGAACTAATCAATTGCAAGATCACTTTCCCTTTGAAGACGTTATTCTAGAGTCTTTACTGTGGACTTCAAACAAGCTTTTGTCCGGGGCTATTAGTTCATATTTAACATTATTTCCTTCCGGACAATATTTTTTTGGAAACAAAATTGTATTATATAATAATCTAAATGGTGCAATTTTAATCTTCTTATGTATTCAGGAACTCTAATGACAAGATGATTTTCTGTTTTTTGTTTCCTTGCCTTTTGCAACATCATGTTTTGCTTGACTCATCTAAACGAGGTTGCGCATGGGAAAACTCAGCTAAATAAGGTTGCGAATAGGAAAACAAATTGACTCATCTAAACGAGGTTGCGCATGGGAAAACAAAAATTAAGAGAGCATTACGTGTCTATGACTTTCAAAAATCAGTTCAAAGTCTGCAGCAAAAATACTAGAACGGCGTTGATGACTTCTGCATATGCCTCGCTTAGTTACAATCGCCTCGATTAATTATCGTACCATTTTATAATTATAATAGGCCTTTACAAAACTTATTCAAGCAATATTTCATCCAATATTTCCGACAATGCATGTTGCTGGACATGTTTTCCACACCTCAAAAATTTTCAGAACAAATTTATTTAGCCTGAAACGCCAACCTCCTTCTCAGGGCTTCTTGCCCTGAAATTTATTTAGCCTGAAACGCCAGTGCCTAAATCTACCTAAGTAGTAGTAGAGTAAGTCAAAATGACATCAAAATGACGTTCGCACGAATTCTAAATGAAGCCATTGCATTGGTTGAAAGTGACATCTCCTGTCAGGCAAAGACTGTGTGTCAGCTCAGGCTAGTTGTTATTACCTAGGTGGAATATTTATCAATCCGAAGTGAATTGTACCTCGTACCGAGTTAATTATTGTTTATACAATGAACATGACATTATTTTATTTGATCCGGAGTCAATTAGATATCTCATTCCGGATACACTTTAAAATTATATGGTCATTTACGTGATATTTTGATTTCATCCGGATTGAACAATATCATCCCGGATATACTTTTAAATTATGCGTCATATCATATCAAGAAAAGACTAGTGACTGTCTTGGGCTATATATATTATGAGATTTATAGATTTAATTGTCGCTTCCTCGTTACGATAACGATATAAAACGTCCACGGTGGAGAGTTCTATAATTAAATTTCCTTGTAATTACAATAATGAGTTATTTTTCAAAAACAAGAGAGCTTTTATTTAAATAATTATAAGAAATATTAAAGGGACATAAACACAAAGCAGTCCGAAATTCTACCCAAACTATCTGTAAAGTTACGTGGTATATTTTATAGTTTAACTAAAAAAAAAGAGTTCCCAGTGGACACACGACGTCGGATAAACGTCAAAAAAAAGTTGCGTCGTTGATCCGACGTAATGAACCTGCAGTGTTGTGTTCTGTGATATAATTCAACCAATTGTAAGCATATAACGCTCTCCTTCGTTGTCTAATATAACAATAGTCGCAAATAATTTGATGACTATTCCGTTACGAGATTATGTAAATCGCATAACCGATTTCTAAAGGGTTTACCCGTACGTACAAATCATATTGACAAATTGAAAAAAACTTGTTCAAAGTCCGCAGTAGAGACACCAGAACAACGTTGAAATACCCTTCTGTGCAGATTCATTTCTGTTGAAGTTAGTGAAATTATGTTGCTTTATATTAACCTCGTTCCCAGGGCTTCTTGCCTTTTTGAAACACGCAAGCTGCTCTCCCGTGTTTCAAAAAGGCAAGAAGCCCTGGGAACGAGGATGGCTTTATATCTTACAAAAAGGTTACTTGCCAGTGGACAAAAACTTGTTCAAAGTCTGCAAATAAAGAAGCTAAAACAACGTTTTCAATGTTAATCAAGCATCCTCACTGTCGACTTTGAACAAGTATTGGTCCACCAGGTGATAAAGCTTAATTGTTCATTTCATTGATAAACAAATTCAGAGGTGATAGTAAATACATTTTAAAAATACATTCTCTTTAATTCATAATTAAGGTGTTTCTTTAAAAGTAATTTGATAATATGCTTTTAGATGACACTAGAAAATAACAAGTCATTTACATCTCTTCCGCTTCTAATGGAAGTCTGGATATATAATACGTTTTTTATTTATTTATTGCATGAAAAAATAACAAGGAAGAAACACAAGTTTAATTTTCTCAGTTGTATATAGTACTTATATATCATTTTTTTTTTAATTTTTATTTGTTATTTGAGACCCGTGAAGTTTGCAAAGATAACGTTTTATTGATTGGACTTGTTTGTAGAGTTGTGAACAAGTTTAGATGTTTAAAAATACGGAAGAACAATTTTATAAATCATAGTGGTGGTGGTAAGTGGTTTATGTTTATATTTTACACTTTACGTGTCTATACAATTTATTTCCTCTACTAATTTAATTTGACGCGTGACGTATAATTAACACCGATTACTCGTTAATAGAACGTTAGTTAGACGTCACATGCACACGGAAGGGATATTTCGTGACCAAACAATGTTGGTGTTTTTCTAGTGATAATTACTTTTAAAAAATATTGTATATTCTGTCTGATTGGCTAGATTTGATCACGTGGTGTTCTTAATGATATTATTTTTTAAATATGCACGCATTCTTTGAAGTTTTAAGTGAAATGTTATGACGTCACGTTACGTTGTCATATATTTTCAAATAAAAGGTTGACGAGAAGTGTCATCCTCTATAATATTAGATCCTGTGTGATAGCCACGCCTTCATTAACCGACATCGATATGACTCGATTCGACGATATAATTCATACATGTCCATGACGTTGAATAAAAGTTGAAACGGCGTCGTTTTAACGTTGTTTTAAAGTTGATTCGAGGTCGTCTTAGTAAGCACAAGATGTCGGATAACCGTCGAAAACAACGTGGAAACGATACCCCGACGCATTGTGTGTCAACCTCGTTCCCAGGGCTTCTTCTCTCTTGACGTTTCAAGTCCGCAGTAAAGTCGCTAAAACAACATCGTTCGCCAGGGTTCTAGTGACTTTGCTGCAGACTTTAAACAAGTTTCTGCCCACTGGGTACTCAAGTTGATCAGACGTCGTGTGTCTACAGAGCTTTATTTTACAGCTGACGTTGAACACGTTTTTGAGACGTAACTTTAAGAGAACTTTTCAATTAAAAACTTCTGTACTTTAAATCACTTAAAAGCCTAATTAGACAAACGGTCCATTGGATAAGTTGTTTTGAGCAATGGAAGTTAGTATTTTAATACGGAAATGAATCTCGGATAAATGAACTGACTGAATTTGCTAAATAGTAGTTTGTCAATAACAGTAGGGGGTTCTTATGTTGATATAATAGTATTACTATAGTGTTATAAATACTAACTAATACCCCCTGTTAATTGCTTGCTTGTAATAAGGAAATGAAATGTGATCACAGGTAATTACAAGACGTGGTGTGGTATTAATAACGAAATTAAAATCAATCATTCCTCGCTCTTCATCGTTAAGATTATATGTGCTCCACCGCATCGGTTGCTACCTCTCAGTCTCTCTGAGACTAAGAAATAATTTCAAAGTTTAACGGCTTAACGTTAAAGTAAAATAATTTAAAATTTTTAACTCATTGTTTCTTTCTACCGAAGACGGTCCCGTATTTCTCCATGTTCGGACTGTGTATTGCCATATAAGGCAATACACAGTCCGAATACGGAGAACTACGGGATCATATTCGATAGGCTTTCACACTGTGTTTGTCGATAAGAGAGAAATGACGTGGACGTGGCTGTCACGGTTATCTTAGGCATGTACTTGAACATTAGTGCGCATGCGTTGAAAATATAGAAATCTTGGATATTCTTAAATACTGAGAATCAGATCCATTCCCGAAAGGTTCCAGTCCGATTTCTAAACAAGGGATATGCCGGGTTTGCCCTACCTGGTTTAATAAACGTTATTCAGGTATCTCAGTGGGCAAACACTTGTTCAATGTCCGCAGTAAAGACGCTATAACAACGTCGTTCGACGAGTTTTTAGCATCTTTACTGCTGACTTTGAACATGTTTTTGAACATAGCTATATACTTCACAGCGACATATGGCTGACGTCACGTGTCTATGAAGCATTTTCCTCTTGACAGGACTATTACATCGTCTTTCGGTGAATTCGGAACTAGTGGCTCAGTAAGTGCGTAACACGTATGAGTGCTGCCGCCGTGAATATATAGTCCGGTTTACGTCCCCCCGTAAATAAGTACGTAACACGTATGAGTGCTGCCGCCGTGAATATAGTCCGGTTTACGTCCCCCTGTAAATAAGTCCGTAACACGTATGAGTGCTGCCGCCGTGAATATAGTTCGGTTTACGTCCCTCTGTAAATAAGTGCGTAACACGTATGAGTGCTGCCGCCGTGAATATATAGTCCGGTTTACATCCCCCCGTAAATAAGTCTCGGTTTACATGGACTGCGAGTCTACTTCCTGCCGTTTGAGCATAATAGTGTCTCCTCGGAGAAGGAACTTGTTTCAAGATAAACGGAATAACTTGTAAAACTTTGACTTAAATTCCGCTTTCCGAAAATAGAACATATATATACACCAAGGAGAAGGAGGCTTTGTTACCATAGAAACCTTGCAGTGATTAAGGAAGTTCATAGTTTTATCGATTACAGTAATCAGATCATAAAATATTTTAATTAAAAAAAAATACTCTTTGGAATGATGAGTTTAAACAGGGAGATCTCCCTGGTTTAAAATGATATAACAATAAAAGGAATAAGTGAGTTTTTTAATGAGTTTAAAATGGTATAACAATAAAGGGAATTAATGACAACAGTTCTGGCCTGTTCATCTACGAAGTGATTAATTATGTCGGAGAATAAATTAAACTGGAGAATTCATCTAGTCTATAGTTTATAACTTAACTATAGTCTATAATTTCTGTAAAACATTTCACCGTGTGGAAAAACGGACTCACATTCCTCTAACTTATTGTGCTTTATAGCTCAGTAGGTTAGGGCGTAGGTTCTGCAGCGGGGTGTGGTGTGAGTTCAAACCTCAATAAGCAGTTATTTAATGTCTCTAATAATGTTACCCAGTTGACAAAAACTTGCTCAAAGTCAGCAGTTAAGACGCTAGAACAACGTCAGAGACGTTGTTCTAACGTCTTTGTTGCGGACTTTGAACAGACTTTTGCCACTGTCACATCCTTAATTGAGAACATAAAAAAATATATGATGATTCTGTTAGGAATATAATAAAAAGATGCCGTTTTGTTTTTTGTTTTTTTCTTTTCATGGTGTCTTATTTCACTGAATTTCATCATGACAGCTTATGAAGGCAAATAATGGTGACTTTATATTATTAAATTTTTACTTTTTTTGTTCAGTAATGAACTTTATTCTCTTCATGGGGGTATTAAGGATACACTAAAATAACTGTTAATACGATACGCCCAAAGGTAAGGCCCAAAGGTAACGCCCAAAAGTAACGCCCAAAGTACAAGCCATGTTTAAAATAATAGCAAGTAATCACTATGGAGGAGTGATATTTGAACCTGAAGCAATAGTCAAATATCGCTCCTCCACATTGATTATTTTTTCTTATTTCAAACACTAGTACAAGCTGCTTTGAAGTTGCATGTAGCTACGAAAAAAACAATCCGTTGCAAGACTATAAATTCTTTCCTGCAGTCCATGTAAACCGGGCCTTATTTACGGGCTAAGATAAACCGCGGACTATACTATTTAGCCCTTCGTTAGTATGGTGGGGTACCCCCGGAAATTTGTTAGTTCATGAGAAGTATTAAAAGATTCAGGGGGCAAAAGTCACAAAAGTATGATGCGTATTTTTAAAGTACGTACGAAAATAACCTCCTGAATACTATTGTTACTTTCACAGCAAAATTTAGAAATTCAGGGGGTTCACACCATACTAATGAAAGGTTAAAAAATGCCTTATTGATTCTTTTCTCTGTTTACTTCTTTGGGGGATGGTCCCTAACGATTTGATCATTATGATCAAATGTTATGCTCATTATAAAGCTATTGAATTTTCAATAATAAAAATTTAAACACGCTCCGCCTGAGAACCATGAATTAAACTAAAGCGCCCCATGGCGTATATATATATCGCTTTTAGAGTTATTGCTCAATTACTTTAGTTCATAACAACGGACTTACGTTTTTCAGACTCGCTTGCGGAAAATTCCGTTCAAAGCCAAAAGAAGATATTCCATTGGTAGAAATTGACGTCACATGTCCACAGACTACGCATTTTTACTTTCAAAACATTACGTTTTTACACTCTACCCAGTAGGCAAAAACGTGTTCAAAATTCGGAGTAATGATGTTAGAACAATAGGAACATTGTTCCATCCAAATTAAAAACTCCCGAAATTATTCGAGGCATCATGTCGTTACGCAAAATTTGAAACCCTAAAAAATGAAATAAAAATTACTCGCAAAAAAATAAAACTCGCCAAAATTTGGACTTTTGAAGTAGTAACTGAGTCTATTTATTGGACACCATTCATGTTCAAACGACACATTATATCTTCGCTTCAAAACCAACTTCTTTGGTACGGTCAAACCAACTAAATTTGACAAAATTCAACAAAAGTACTCAAGTCAGCAAACTCGCAATGGATTGGTTTCTTTGGTACCAAAGAAACCAATCCATTGCAAGTTTGCTGACTCAGTACTCTCCTCTGTAGATTTTATTTGCACAAATGCATCATAATGCAGAAATAGTAACTAATTGATGCAATTAAATCTAAAGCAGGAAGATCCTGGATAATTAAAGAAATTTAAAGTAACCTACTTGATGTGTCATTGCAGTGAACATAACAAGAGGAAGCATGGGAATAACAAGCTCGGTAGGCTTTCATCTATATATATTTTTCGAATTAAAAATTCTCTTCCTTGCAGAAATGTACTTAAAAAAAATCGAACCATATTGTCAATCATGCCGTCAAAAAGGAATCTATATATATTTTTCGAATTAAAACTTCTCTCCCTTGCAGAAATGTACTTAAAAAAATCGAACCATATGGCCAATGCCGTCGAAAAGGAATCTCTTGTTTGTCAATGTAAACGTACCAAGTGGGCATAGAATGTCGCGATATCGATTTTTTGTTTACCTTGTTGTAACGTCATGTGTCGGCGGAACCCTAGGAACGAGGTTGGCTAGTCGCTAGTGAAGTTGTTGTTCTAGCGTTTTTACGTACTAGGGGTATTTTTGGTTTTGTCGAAAATCAGAAGGAAAAATATAAGAATAGCTATTATAATACAGTGGACTCTACATAAAGCGGATAACATTAGTGTATGTCTTAACCATTCATTAGCATGGTGTGGACCCCCTGGATTTTTAAATTTTGCTGTGAAATTAACATAACAAAGATTATTATTCAGGAGGTTATTTTCTTACATATTTTAAAAATCTACATCATACTTTTGTGACTTTTTGCCCCCTGAATCTTCCTTCCCACGAATTAAAAAAATTTCCGGGGGTACCCCACCATACTAACAAAGGGTTAAAGAAAAAAGATTCGTAGAAATTGATATCACATGATGTGTGATGTCAATTTCTACCAACGAAATGTTTTCTTTTGGCGTACGCGCGGAATTTTCCGCCTAATGGAAATCAACTTCAGAGAGAGGACCGCTTTAGAATGTTGAGAAATATTGAACCTTATTCACACTAAAATTCCCGCGTATTAAATTTTGCGCAACAAGAAAGAATATTTATGGCCCGTATTATTTTCGCATTCACAGTATGTGTATATTATATGAGTATTAATATTCACAAAACTACCTATAAACTATAATTTACATTTATTTAGTAGTGCACAAAAAGGAAGTTATTGCATTGTATCAGGTTCTATTTTGAGTAGCCAACGCCTAGTTTTCGAGTATTTGTGAGTAGTTCTATTATCATCACAAAAAAATTATAAATAGTTGCGTAAATAAAGATTTATCCTTCTGTTCATAAAACAACAACAACAGCAGACCAACAGAAATAACTGTGGTGGTCAAAAAATTAAAATGAAAGTTGCAAACTTCAGTATTTTGTACGTTATCGAAAGCTCAAAGTCCATATACTATATTACGTAACTCGGTGAGGATCATGTTTATTTTAATTTTTAGGACTAAAACTTGTTCAAAGTTCGCAGTAAAGACGCTAGGACAACGTCGTTCGGCGTTGTTGTAGCGTCTATACTGCGGACTTTGAACAAATTTTTGCCCACTGGGTACGTGCACTCAAGTTGATC
Organism: Neoturris breviconis; assembly: GCA_032360805.1. Taxonomy (NCBI): domain Eukaryota; kingdom Metazoa; phylum Cnidaria; class Hydrozoa; order Anthoathecata; family Pandeidae; genus Neoturris; species Neoturris breviconis. The sequence goes on from JAULBZ010006296.1 coordinate 10,074, forward strand.
AGATGTCGTGCGCCTATACAGCTTTTCGTTGCCGTGAATTCCTGTTTATATCTTTATTAAACTACTATTTTCTAGTCTAAATATAATCCAGCAAGTACGCGACGTTGTCTTAACGTTGTTTCGACGTATTTTAGTTGAAAACCCCGTATTCAGATTTCCACACAGTATTTAACCCTATTTCAGCCGGGCTTTTTGGAAAAAGTTATTTCGGACCAAATTTTGCTTAAAATGTGTATGTTGTTAGAATTACAATTAAAATAGTTTTAGATAACATTTTTCCTTTCTTATTTCAATTTTAGACAGCTATTGTGTTGCTTTTTAATATTTTTTTTAGGGTTTTTTAACAAAAACATTGGAAAGTAACGAAATTATCGCCTAGTAATCTGATTTTCAAAATTTCGGAAACATCAGGGAAAACGGGCTAGTCATGTGACCAAAACTTTCAGAAATCTTTCTTTCGTGACTTTATGTAACTTGATTAAGTTTCATGTTATAAGTGTTATCCAAACACAAGTTATTGCAAAATAATAAATCGTTGATTTATATGAGATTTCCCTATACAGAAATAGGTGGTCTAGGTTATGACTATATTTTTTCATCCGCTGACGTAAACTTTCACAATTTATGTCCTATAGAAAGTTGGAAAACGTCAGAAACGTTCAATAATATTGCTTTAGTAAATAAAAATGTGAAAAGGGGGTGGAACTCCCCCTCCGACCACCCGCTCCCCCCGGCTGAAAAAGAGTTAAATCTATTTTAATTAACTGGACAGTTTTTGGTAATATTATGGCAAGTAATAAAAATTAATTTTAATTTTTTTTTAATTGTTGATAACGTAACCCCCTTAAATACTGATGTTAATCGATATATTATACTACAAAATTGAAAAGACCAAGGAGGTCATGTGACCATCACAAAAATAATAATGACGTGACTTATTTATTTATTTATTTATTTGGCACAATTGCAATAAATACCTCCCGAAGTAGGAAGTTGAATGATCTTTTAAGTAGAACCACGTATATAGTAACTACAAGGAAGAGAAGCTAACCAATTTAAAAACAAAAGCATTCAAAATGCGTTGGCACAGATTAGAAATACGTGCCTTATGTTGATTGAAAATAATTAAGAAAAATACCACATCAATTTGTTGCTTTAAATCACCGCCACAAATATGTACGTTAGCAACCTCGTTCCCAGGAATTCTTTTCGCTTAATGAATAGATCTTGGGGTCGAGGTTCTCTTAATAAATAGATCTTGGGGTCGAGGTTCGTACTTAGTTTTTTTAATCAATCTCGTTTCCAGGACTACTTATATCTTGACAAACATCCTCATTTTGTTATGTAGAAGTTAAAAAATTGTTAAGGTTTCCAGTGGGTAAAAACTCATGTAAGAAGGAGAGTGCTAAGCTAACGATGTTGCACTTAATTGGTTCCCATCTTATGAGGAAAATAATCACTTGCTTGCTGATGTAACATACTCCCTCTCTTTCTGATGTTATTGCCACGTTGACCTTACAAATGTACTAAAAAGAAAACCCATACTGTAATTGTCTCTAGTATCTAACGGAGAAATGAACAAGGTGAATTGGGAGAAATTACTATGGCACTACCTACAGTAACTTTTAATTGTAAAAATTAATTTTTTTATTTATTTCCTATTTCATTACAACACTAGGTCCTAGGTCAAACAACCTTTTTGGACACGTCTGTTTGCAGGGGACTTTATAGACCACACTTTTCCAATAGGCAAAAACTTGTTCAAAGTCCGCATTAAAGACGCAAGAACAACGTCGTTCGACGATGTTCTAGTGTTTTTACTGCAGACTTTGAACAAGTTTTTGTAGACTGGATAGGTCATCGTTTGCTGGTCGACCTCTGTAGTTGTCTTTCTAGAAGACCACACTTCATGATAATGGAGACTCAGATCAATTTCGTTACCAAGGTTTTCTTGAGGAAGAAAAAATAACATAAAAAATAATCTATGTGACAAAAACTTAACAAAGCAAACAACTCAGAATAAATATTCTAATTATAGTACAGAACAACACAGTTGGCTAGACACATTGTTGATTTTGGTTTACTTTTGAAAATACAATTCTGACCACTTGTTTACCTAGGATGAAGATAGAATGTCTATCATGCCCAGTAGGCAAAGACTTGTTCAAAGTCGTCAGTAAAAAGTCTTTACTGCAGACTTTGTAGAAAGTATTAGTCGGATTTTAATTTTGTTTTACTATGGTGTGGTCCTCCTGAATTTTTAAATGTTGCTGTGAAAGTAACATAATAAAATTATTATTCAGGAGGTTATTTTCTTACATTATTTCAAAAATCTGCATCATACTTTTGTGACTTTTTTCCCACTGAATCTTCTAATACCTTCCCATGAATTAACAAATTTCCGGGAGTACCCCACCATACTAACAAAGGGTTAAAGCAT
>JAULBZ010006297.1:0-10877 GCA_032360805.1 Neoturris breviconis
TTAAAACACCCTATGAGTGTTTTGCTCTCAAAACACCCCTAAAGGTGTATTTTTACACCCCGCAAAATGTCAGTGTAGGACTATATGAAATTTCTTCTTCCAAACATTTCTCTATAATATAACCCTGAACTACCTGGTGGTCGAATTCCTTTGTTAGTATTAGATATTTGTCTTTGCATTGGCATAAGTGGACCTAAAATGTTAGATCACCATTTTGCATATAACATGCATAGTTCATGCATAAACGATTGTGTGCGTGTGTATTATGTGAAATGTGTGTGATGTATTTGTTTGTAGTGAATCACTTGTTTACTTGCAACTCATCTCTTTATTTTGCGTATTACGTGTGTGTTTCTAATTATTTTTGTATTTTATTGAATGAATTCTTTGTTCTATGTCTGTTAGACATACGTTTGTTCGTACTTGTGTACTTGATTTATTTTTTTGTTCCATGTATATAATAAATCTGTGATATGTTTATATTTATTAGTGTGTTTTCTTTGTTCTGGGAGTGCGTGTAGTGTTAGTGTGCATGTGTTTTGCATGCTTGTTATGTGCATCCATGAACAAATAACATTAAAAGAGCAAAACTGTAGAGTATTGTAGCATTTTCATAACAATTAGATATTTAATTAATAGCTAGTGCTACATTACTATAATAATTCATAGACATCAAATAAAATCGTAAAAATAAATCAGCAAGCAAGATTGCGAGTAATTTTCTGACGTCACTTGTGGAGGAGTGTTTTTAGTATAGTTTTCAGCTTCAAAAAACACTCCTCCACAGGTAATTTCTGGCAATTATTTTCAAGGCATCAACAGGCACTATCAAAACTTACTGGCTCTGTTACTGTGCTCTCGTTTCATTGAGTTACAAGGTGATATCGAATCATTTGAACTTGTTGATGATGTTTCTCGAGGTGATGCTGGATCTAATTCTACAAGAAACATAACAAAACCACTTGTTTATAGACAAAAAAGATCTAAAAAATCTCACAGAAATCACTCACTGGTCAAAATAAGAGGAAATAATCAATGTGGGGAAGTGATTTTTGAGCATAGCTTTAGGCTAGAAAGTCTGAAGCAATGCTCCAAAATCCCTCCTCAACAGTGATTATTTAATTTTATTTCAACCACTGTCACCTAGCATAAATCACTTTCAGCACTTTATACCTGTCTTATTTATGCTAGGCATGTTATGGAGGTACCACTTTTTTAAAATTATGTTGATTGTGAACACACTTGATTGTAATAATAATTAAACTATGTCATTCGAATGTTACTTATGTGAGATGATTACAATCCTAGCAAAGTATAAGATTTTTAACAAAACTTACCATTTTTAACTCTTGGACGAATAGTTGGTCTTGAAGGTGGATCTGGAGCTTTATATTTATTGCTAGGCCGTTCACTTGAAGGGCTAGGAGGTACACTAGAAGAGTTCTTGCATAACAAAGATTTTGGTGGTCCCTCTGGAAATAGCTAAACAAATACAACAGTAAAGTTAATTTCCACAAGACAAAAAACTCACTGTGAAAGCCAAAAGAAGATATCTCATTGGTAGAAAATCACATTACACATTGTGTTAAAAAATTGAGCTTACTCTTGTTCTTATTTTGAACAATTAATATTCAACTCCAGTGTTCAATATAAGAGAAAATGATTGCTATGGAGGAGGGATTTTTGAGCATTGCTTAGCCTGAAGCAATGCTCAATAATCACTCCTCCACAGTGGTTATTTTGCTCTTATTTCAAACACCGGTAAAAATAAGACCAAGAACAAAGCCAATAATCATGCTCACACCCTTACTCATGTCTTAGTTTAAATTAACAGAACAACAATTGGCACATATTTTGAGGATAGCGCCTTATTATGTCAGTAACAAAGAAAGTTTTAAATTTGGTTAAAGGCTATTATTATATTGAAGATTACGTTACAAGAGAACTACACAATGCAAAGGCAAAAATAGTGTATGTGAAGAAGAGCACTAAGTGAAAGCTCTTGCAATTGATTAGTTTCTTTGTATTGCAGAAACCAATCAATTGCAAGATTTTTTCAATTCGCGAAAAGAAATTTTCGCGAATCAGATTCAACTTTTTGGAGGATTTTAGAAGTGACAAAAACATTGGCATTGCATCGACATTTGAATATCCTCTACAGTGATTATTTGACTTTTTGACTATTATACTTTATTTATTTGACTTTATGTTGAGCAATAACATACCTGATCGTATTCTTTTATCATTGTCTCAATCACAAGGGTTTGGTATTTAATATTCATAATGGCAGCCATGGTTTCTTCTTTAGGTCTCATAAGTGTCGGACCCAAAACAACTGCCAGGTTGCTAGCTTGCATTAGATTTACATCTTTATGAGTAGCAACTCTAAAAAAAAAAAGTATAATGTAAAACAGACAGCACATAATTTCTTTTATATCACCCAGTAATATTGACTAATAGAAATCTCTGATAGCTACCTGTCAGAATTAGGTAAATGAACGGTACAGGGAGACATAACACTGAAAATAACTGTATAGCATCACCTGTGGAGGAGTCGTTTTAAGTAATAACACTCCTCCAGACAATTATTTCAAGTCTTAATTAAGTGTAAATAGTATCTGTAGAGAAGAGCACTACTAGTGGTCAAACTAAGAGTACAATCACTGTGGAGAAGTGATTTATGAGCATTGCATTGTCTGAAGGTATGCTCAAAAATCACACCTCCACAGTGAATACTATTATTTCGACCGCTGCTCTTGAGCATAATACTTACAATGTCAAATGATACATTAGCCTGTTGAGGATAACATAACTCTTTTCTGGAATTAATTGTAAAAGTTCTTTCAGACGTTCAATTTTTCTATTTTGTGTATCAAGTTCTATTATAAGAATAAAATAAACTGTTTAGGCATTATGTCTTTTAGTACGAGTAATAATTGTAAAAGTGTAATTTATACTGCGACGTGCTGTCGTATTTAAAACATAAATGATAAAAATCACGCATCATTTATATTTTTTAAAATATGTTAGTACGTCGCCTTACTCCTTTTTTATGAATAAAATAGAAAGTAACAAAACACACAGAAAAAAGAAATTCCGCAATCATTGTGACTACTGATAGAATGTGATATATTTCCTATCATATTTATCATACGGTAATGCATCGATTAAGCGCCCAGGCCTCAAGGGGGAGGGGGCGGCGCTTATTCAAGGGGTTCGAGCCTCAAGGGGGAGGCGCTTATTCAATCGAAAAAAATTAAGGTATTTAAAAAAATTCAAGAAAATGGAATAAACACCACAATGATATGCTGGTATTATACTGTTTCTTCTTTTCTTAATCGATATCTACATCTTCATCATCTTAATTCTCATCTAACAGCAAAAAACTATATATGGATTTCGTATTCACTAAAAAATGTTTTAAAAAGGTTCGAATTGTGCAGGAGTGTTTTTTAGTATAATTTTCAAGTTTTGAAGCTAAAAAATATACTCAAAAACACTCATCCACAGGTGATATCTGACAGTAATGCATGTATTTAGACAAAGAAAATGACAAACAGTGTGTAGCACATTAATATTACAGTGTTCAAAATAAGAACAAAATAGTCACTATGGAGGAAGGATTTTGAGCATAGCTTTAAGCTACAGAATATGAAATTATGTTTAACTTCTCCACAGTTAGGCAGTCCTTAAAAAATTCTCTGTTTGCCATAACCTGACCTGAAAAAAAATGGCGTCGAGTCAAAAAACTTTAGGTCGCAATATTCAAAAATCTGAGAGAAAAATTATATTCTACCTAAAAATTACAGACTCCCGACTTTTTGTAAACAAAAGTGCGTCTCATATTATTTTATTGATCATAATACTTTAAATAAATTCCGATATAAAACTGAAAAGTTTGTTTTGATTTCTCGAGCAATGAGCAATCACGAGGCATCCAATGTGAGATTACTGTGTTTGTTGGATTTTAGTAAGAAGATTGAGTGAGAACGCAGACGGTTGTGATATAACGAGAAGCGAACAAATATTTACTTTTTTTTGGTCGGAGATGATTCGCGCATATTACTGTATTTTTAGCTAAAAGATTGCAATATACAATGTTTGGTAATATATTTTTTGTAAAAAAATAACTGTATAACTGTACCGTTAATTTTTTTAGAGGCTACAACCCTTGCAAACAAAATTTTATTTGAACCCTGACCAAAAAAAATAATTTTCCAACCGACCAACCCAAATTATTATTGGCCGATCGGGTTACGGCAAACAGAGAATTATTTAAAGACTGCCTTATTACTTGTTATTATTTCAAGCATTGGCAACATGAAATCAGAATTCTTACTTGTTGCTTGCACAAATTCATGATGATATTTGAATGTAAATAAAGGTTCTGATAAAGTTCTAAAATAAGATAATTTATGTAACTGCTATCAATTACAAGACTGTAGGTTCTCTGCTCTTCTATACCAACAATATTTTATGCCTATTTCATACTCCGATTAATAACATTCCTCTCTCTGCAGGTGATGTCTCCATTGAAAAATTATGCTTCTACAATTTTTAGGAATTTCTGTTCTGCTTTGCATAACCATCTAAACCTGCTCTACTCTAAAAGATTTATTTTGCCAAAAGAAAAGTTTCTCTTCTGTAGGGGATCTCCTGAGGTAAGAAGAGTTGGACCCTTAAATACAAATTCATTTTAGATTCCTGTTTATAAACTTGTCTATTTCAAATGTTTGACTAAGAAGTAATACTCTTACCTAAAATATTGTTTCATGGCACTGGTTATAGTTTTTACTTCCCATATTGAGTTCTCAGAGATTAAATCCAATTTTTCTAACTGTTTGGGATCTAATCAAGAATGAAACATTTAATTACTCTTTATAAGATTGGTAAGATAGGTAAGATAAGATTGGTACCCCACACACAACAGGAGAGACAGAACATGGTTATTATTATCACCATATATGGGCTGTGAATTACCATAAGGCAATACACAATGCAGATATAGTAATATTTAAAACCATACTTAACAGAATTTTACGTTGTGATACTTATCATCATTACACAATTAATAAGGAAGAAACAATAACAAAACTTTAATAATGAAGTATGTGGTCAAAAAAAATAGCAAATTCTCACTGTGAAGGAATGATTTTTGAGCATATATGTCCAAAAATTCCTCCTCCACATTGATTATTTACTCTTATTTCGACCACTTTAAGTTCAAAAAATAGATCTGAAGTATTACCTAAACCAGTCATAAGCAATTTATTAAATTTAGAAGAAACACCAGCAATTCTGTAAATCCCTTGATCTTCTAACCCTAAAAAATAATGTACATTTCAGCTAATAACAAATAAACAATGTCTAGTGTTTGATAGAAGTGCAAACAATCACTATGGATGAGCTGCAAAAACCTGAAACTACGTTTCCTCCACAAATAACATGTGGTTTTAACTTATTTACAAAGTTTTATATTAATTTAGTAAAAGAGCATAATTATCTTTACCTCTCTTCTCTATTCCTTCCAAGCATTTTTGAACAAATTCAATACCAATTTCATTTATCGTTGTGACTCCTTCAATAAACATATATACATATTACAATCTGTGTTTTAGCAGTGTCCATATGATATGGAGGTAAACAAAACATTATTCTCACTCAACCTTTCTTGTATAACTATTGCCATATTCACTTTTTCTTCTGCTTTTTTTTTTTTGCTTCAAAGCTTCAAATGTTTCTTTAATTTTCAAAAATTAAAAGGGCATTTAATGAATGGATTGGATGTTTAGTGAGAGGTGTTTACAGTCGAGGGTTGTCATACAAAATATCAATATTATCAACTTCACTAGCAGTGGGTGGGTTTGATGAGGACATTTCTAAATTATTAGAGTGAAGCATTAAAAAGAAGGGAGCATTTTAATGATGAAGATTTATAGCAAATGAAAATCTGGTTGCTCTTTTAATCCTTGAAATATAACAATAATTAATAGAACATGATTCCAGGACGTGTCTGAATAAATAGATACCTTCATTTTGTGATACAAGCTCGGATGATTCCATATAGATCTAGATAAATCAGGATATTGAAATTCGATTAAGGTTCGTCAGTTGAAACATTTGAAAGCTAGATGTGGTACCTTAATCTTACCATATAAAAATAAAGATGGCGCTTTAAATAAGAACAAATACTTGCTGTGTAGGAGAGATTTTTATTGCTTCAGGCTGTGTTCAAAACTTCCTTCTTCACAGTGATTACTTGCTCTTATTTTAAGCACTGTAAAGGTACAGTAGTAAATTCAACTATTCTAGTTGAATTTACCGTACCAAAGAAGTTGGTTTTGGAGCAAAACTTTGGAATTTTGAGTCCCTTAAACAAAGAAATAAAAATAAAAATAATTTACTGGTTCCTTCCCATCCATTACGTCAAGCCATTGTACCCTATCTGCATCTGTTAATGATTGAAGTATTATAGGCTGGTTCCTAAAAGAACAAGGAAATCTTGATTTATCTTGATATTCTAAAATAACATAACAGGTCCCTAGTCTGAAAAAAATCATTAAAAGATCCAAATATGCCAAGTGTAAACTCGCCCTTTGTATGGGCACCAAGCATTTATAAAACGAATTTCCAATTCACTAAATTATTTAGTTGCAGTCAAGCCTCAAAATAACGGTCATATATCACCTAAAAACTATACCCAAAAACACTCCTCCACAGGTGATATTTTATTTTGTTATTTTGAGGCTTGTACAGTGATTAATTCTCAACATTTTACCTATCCTGACCAGTTATTTCAAATAAAAATCGTCTGTCTGATCCTTCTGTTGGTTTCCTACAAACACAAATTTAATTTTTTTTACAGAATTCAACCATAACATGGCTGATAATCAGTGCTGAGCATACAACCATTGCAGAAGAGTGATTATTGAGCACAGATTCAGGCTAACTGAAGCTATGCTCAAATATCACACCACTATCAAGGGTTAAAATAACTGTCAGTTATCACTGTGGAGAAGAGATTTTTCGGAATATTTTCAGGCAAATTGGCTGAAAATATCCTGAAAAATCTCTCCTCCAGTGATGACTGGCAGTTATTTTCACTTCTGCACTACAGTGTTTTTTGTTCTTATATCAAGCTATAGCAGTGTGTAAAATAAGAGTGAATAATCACTGTGGAGGAGGGACCTTTGAGCATTTCTTCAGACTTTCTAGCTCAGAAACCTCCACAGTGATTACTTGCTCCTATTTCGAACAATATATAGTCATTCTATTAAACTTAATGTGTGATGCCTTATGTCATACATCACAATATGGAATACTTTGAAATATCAGACATAAAATAACTTAGTGGCAAATTAATAAATGGAATAATTGATCAAGAATAAATGAAACTACCAAGAATGAAAAGAATAGTATATGCAAAGAAAGTCTTATGTTAACAGACTCGTAATTGATTGGTTTCTTCAATTTAAAGAAACCAATTAATTGTAAGAGCACTAACTATGTACTCTTCTACTCTGAAATACCTGACGCATGATGCAACAACAAGAGTATCTGTATTCGTATTCTAAATAAAAATAGTTTTATTTCTCATGTTTTTAATTAATAATTTCCAATGCAGTGGTCAAAATAATCACTGTGGAGAAAGGATTTTCAAGAATAGCTTCAGGTTTTGTAGCCTGAAGCTATGTTCAAAAATCCCTTCTTCACAGTGATTATTTGCTATTATTTACAGGTCTATTATTTAGCGTTAAAACTACTTTAGGATAATAAACCTTTACAGACAATATACTCGAAAGGTTCTTCCACTAAATGTTAAGTTCTTTATCAAATCAATGTTTATGTTGCTATATGAAAAGCTCGTTGGCTATAACTAACTGAATGAAATTCACATTAACTAAAACAATTTTGCTTGATCAGTGGGAATAAGAAATAAAAAAAAGAAAGAAAACAAGAAAGAACCTGTTATGAATTTGCGAGGCCAATAACCAAATTATTTTAATACTTGATATAAGACCATATAATCACTGTGGAAGAGTACGTTTTGAGTATAACTTCGGTCTGCAAAGCCTGAAGCTATCCTCAATAATTAATCCTCCACAGTGATTTTTTGTTCTTTTATACTTTGATGTTTCATATAACAAACTCACCAATTTTCCATGTGTCTGACTGTATGGTATCATTGTTAATATTTTGTTTTCTTTCTGGTACATGCAGTAATGCTTAGACCAAGTTGTTCCAAGTACTCCTCCTAAATTAGACATAGTTCCATATAAATGGGTATACTTTATTTCTATTTAAATGTGCAGGCATAAGGTGTGCAATATTATAACTGAAAGAAAAATAATATGCGCAGAAAGTAAGTTAGCAAAATAATTAAATGGATACTCAATCCTGTATGTTCACTATTATTCGACATTATTCAGTAACTAATGTTCAGAAAGAAAGATTTAATAAAAGGTACGGTACGGTAGTGAAAGTAGCCCACCAAATCAAGTGAAGTTAAACCTAAACACATAAATACATTGTTATTGCACACTTTGAACAAGTTTTAGCCGCGGGGCTTATAAATATATTTCTGACTTTTTATGATTTTTATGAATAAATTACCCATCGCTGATATACATGAAACGTAGTAAGGTTGACATAACGCGCTAACCACTGGGAAAGTTATGAAGTGTAGTGAACTTTATTTATGTGACAGGAATACAAGGTGCACAAGATTTCATGCTCCTCAATGCCATATTATATGCACGACAGGTGCACGGCAGGTGCACGACACAAGCCTGCGCCTAATAATTGAAGCCCTGTTCTAGAATATCGCCACGGATGCTGGTACCAAATTTCAAAATGTTAGCACTTCGGGAACATTGTCTATTAAGAAAAGTGGGATGCCACCATCGCCGTTGCAGTGATAGTAATAGCCTATGCAAACTTTGTTTGGTGGGCTAAAGATCGAGCCAAACTTTTTTTAATAACTCTGAAATGAAAAAGTCTACCAAGTTGCAATTTTCAGACTTTTATTATTTATCTATCGGACAAATATAGCCAAAATTTCCTGATTGCAGCATTTGTTTTTGTGGTGAAATCCTTATATATTGATTATGTCATAACTTTTGATTGGATAATGATATGATAAGAAACTTTCACCAGTTGTTTATCATAACTTTTAAAGACATTTTGATAGATTTGGCACCCATAAGGCCGATGACAGCATACGAAAGGCCCAGGGCAAATAGGGTTAAATCTGGGTGCTCCACAAGTTTACCCCAGGATTGAGCAGCCATTAAAACGTTATAATATACATCGAGTTATTACAGCTAAAACTAACCTTTTCTTCTATCATATACAAATAGATAACCTTGTCTTGCATACATTTCCTTATGAAGTTCACCATTATTAAATTTCTGCAAATAAAAAAATCCTATATGCAAAGACAGAAGTGTTTCGTTCAATTCTTTGCTTAGATTAGGAGCAGTCAAGCAAAAATATATGACTGCACAAACATTCTGATTCAGAATGGGAAGATAAAAACACCTTTAACCCTCTTTCTATTTGTACAATGAAGAGTATAGCATTCTGTGACTAATCATGACTGTTTCTTTCAAAATATTTTTTCTCAAATTCACAGAAATTAGTACACAAAAAATAAAAAAATAAAAATTACCAAAAATTACAAGCGAAATGTATCCACACAAAAATTAATGCCTAACGTATACAGTGCTCAAAATTTGATTGAATAATCACTGCAAGGAGTGAGTTTTACCATAAATTTGTAGTCTGAATTGATGCTCAAAACTCATTTTGATTATATATGCTCATTTCAAGTGCAGGCTTATAATTTAAGTAGAACAGTGTACCCTTATAGTTTTGATTTTCAAATCTTCTGCTTCTTGTCTTGTTACATCGAATCGGTCCCTTGTCTATTAAAAATAAAATGGAAAGTTAATCAATCAATCAATCAATCAAGCTAATTCTTAACACAACGTGTGACATCAATTTCTATTAACAGAATGTCTTCTTTTGGTCTTCGAAGATGTGCAACCTGCTGAAGAGTAGCCTAGCACGTTAAACGGCTGGTAGGTAGGTAGGTCTTCATACAAAGTTTTTCGATTAAGGAAATCAACCATAAGTTTCTTGAAGTCAATTGAAAATCATTGAACAGTCTAGTCACACCAGGCACCACAATGGTGGAAATAAGAGCAAATGGTCATTGTGGGGGAGTGATTTTTGAGCATATCTCCAGGCTAGAAAACCTGAAACTATGCTCAGAAATCCTTCCTTAACAGTATTTACTCTTATTTCGATCACTGTACCATATTATACAAGAAGAGATTTTTGCATCAACTGCAGGAAGATGCAGAGAAAGGACTCAGTGACATCTGTTATAAGTTGATACCATTTGGCAGAAATTTCCATGCAAAAGCCAAAAGAAGACACCTTCTTCCACTGATAAAAAATTGATGTCATGTGACGATGTAATGTTAATTTCTCCCAATTAAATGTTTTCTTCTGGTTTTCATATGGAAGATTCTGTCTAATGGAAACCAAACGGTAACTGCATAATATTTACAGGGGTTAAAATAAATTAAGTTAACATCAATGAAGAAGTGTACTACGCTAATGAAATTACATTTTGATTAGTTCTCTTAGTACCAAGAATCAATCAATTACAAGATTATTGACACAGTACTCTTTTCCACAGATACTATTTAAACTCTGGTCCAATGCCTGACATTTTATCGTATACATTGCATACGTACCGTTTGTAGTTTGTATTGTAAATCTGTCAAATAAACACGAAAATCAGTGAATGTATCATGTCCTAAAGAAAATATAATCAGTGCAAATGAGAATTATTGCAAACACATGGC
>JAULBZ010006298.1:0-12513 GCA_032360805.1 Neoturris breviconis
CTGAGAACATATTCTGAAGATTTGACTCCATAAGAATGAATATTAGTGGAGATATAATTGATTGAAGTCGTAGAAAAATATGTATTTCTATGCTCACTGTGTGGCAGCCATCTTGTTTGTCCAAACAGTTTCTGTTTTCAAAGGAAAGAATTCCTTTTTTTTGCCACTTCTTGACAATTTTTTGAGTATTCAGTGGGTGTCACTGATCCATTTGACATAGATATTTAAAATTTTACCAAAATATTTACCTTTAAATGAATGAAAATGTTTGTCAAAAATAATTCAAGGGATGATCATTGCTTTAATCTTAAACTTGTGTATATATATATATATATATAACAGATGTGGCCATCTATGATTTTTTATATTTTCTATCTAGGGTGAAGTAGCACACATATTAACGGAGAACAGAGTGCTTCAATCTTCAAAACATCCATTTCTTACAGTATGTATACTCATTAAAGTTTTGGTGAAGAAAGATTTTTATTACACTCTTCTCCGCAGATGTTGTTCATACTTTAACTAACATCTAGCACAATGATCGAAATAAAAGTAAAAGAGAAGGAGGAGGGATTTTTGAGCATAGGCTTGCCTCTGAAGTGAATATTTGCTCTTATTGCGACCACTGTACCATAGAATGTTTAAATCTTGCTTTGGCTTAAAATTATGTTTCAGTATCTACTGTATTGGTCAGTTTGAGTCTCTTCTCTACTAACAGTAATGCAAAGATAATTCCAGTAGCACCACATGCATGAGAACCACTTTCATATTCTATTATATTCTAGTATTTACTTTCTCAAATTGTGTGGCATCCTTCTAACAAGCCCATCTATCTTGAAGAGAGTTATTTCTACTGCCCCTTTCACTTTATTTAACTCTCCTTAAGGACATAAAATTTATTTAGTCTTGAAAACATAATTGAGAAGTTCTATTTTTAGGAGTTGAAGTATTCATTTCAAACTTCTGATCGTTTGGTATTTGTAATGGAATATGTTAGGGGAGGAGAAGTAAGTGAAATTTAATAATAGAAATTTCTTCCACCTGCATACCATTGTGTGTATCTTACATTAAAACCACAACTCCCAAAGAATTGTAACTCAATTATGCCATGAAATACTTGTTAAAATTGTACAGAACTTTCCAGTTAGCTGCTAGTTATCATGTTCCATGTCAGTTATTTATTTGCTTCTATTTGAATTTACCCTTCCAGATATATTAATCATCATTAATCATCAAATTAGCTAAAGTGTCTTCTGGTACAATTTGGATGGGGCTACGTTTGGATGGGGCTATGTCACTTAGCCAACAAAAACACCTGCTACCTACTTAACTTTGAGGATATATTTGATCCCATAAAAATGTTGGCTAAATGAGAAAACGGCAATTTTTTATGGGACACTCAACACTTTGGAAAAAAAATTGTGCTAACTTAACCATTTAACCTTTTTTCGAAGTGAAAGTTTAACTTGAGGAGCATTGGAAAAATAAGGTTGTAAGTGGTTTTCTTGGCTATTGTCACAATGAGTCTTCAAACATGTTCCAAAATCTGCCATTATGAAAAAATAGACATTTGTTTTTTTGGTAGTCAACCTAGTTTTAATTGATTTTACCAATTTTATTTGTGTAACAATAATCCTTTAAGAAAGTAACATCTACAAGCACAATTTATTACATGTGTCACTTTTATTCATTTTTTGTCTTCCATGTTAGGTTTTCATGGGTACTGTGGTTGGATACTCTCATTCTGCATGGAATGACAACATAAGCAATTTTTTGTTACATTTTCGAAAGAATAGAGTCTGGGGAATATTGTGACCAAGTTTCAAGTAAAACGGAGCAGTTATTCAAAAGTTATTGGGGTGTGGTAAATTGTATCACCACCCTCCCTCCCTCCCCCCTCACCATATTTTAGCTTGAAATGCAATTTATTCACACTGATACTAATAATTGTTTTTATTTAGTTATTCTACCATTTATCTAAAGAAAAACGTTTTTCTGAAGCACGTTGCAGATTTTACGGAGCAGAAATAACACTTGCACTAAAATATTTACATGAAAACAAGATCATTTACCGTGACATGAAAGTTAGTTGAAAATGTCGGTAAAGGCGGATTTCCACTAAGCAAATTCATTCGCATGAATTCTAAATGAAGCCATTACATTACTAATGTATGGCATCATTTAGAATTCACGTGAACAAATTTACCTCTAGTGGAAATCTGCCTTGACGATAGTGTCTAACCTATAAACTCATAGCCAGTATTTTATTATCTCGAAACTATACAATCTTTCCCTAAACAACTAGAATATTTGTTTTTAATTTACTTTTTTATTATGTGATTTTACGTTTTTCTGCACTTGGTGAGCTCCAAGCAAACTCGGCAACCATAAACATTTGCAGATTGATATTCATTTAAACCAATCATCTCTTAGGAAAATAATTTGCCTTTTTTTATTTATTTAATCGCTTTGCAATTGACGTTTAAAAAAACGAAATAACCCAACTAAAATGAGCTTATTTGAGAGAACTTTTCACATAGTAGCTATCATTCGAGTTATAGTTATTTGAAAGAAAAAGTTAGGCAAGCTTATTTTAAGCACAAGATGAGGATCACGTGGACATAAGTTGAGATCACTTGAAACTCGTTGAAGTTGGCAATTACAAAACTTCTTCAATATTTTTTTATTATTTTTCAGATAAGAATTAAAACAAAACAGATGCTATTCATATAGAGAATTTAATTACTCTTTGGGAAATGTCGGGATGTAGAGTTATTGAGATTTAATAAATTTTGAACGTTGGACACCAACCTTTTGCTAACCTGGTGAATTCCTCCACAGTGATTATTTTTTATTATTACGAATACTGACACTGACATAACTCTCAAATGTGCCTATAATAAACACCATCTTGAGTAAATGCCGCTATGAAATGTTAAAGAATTTAATAAATTGCTACCTCTTTAAACATTATCCTTGATTAATTAATGCTTCAATCCAGATGGTGAATATTGGTCAAAAATCACTCTTTAACAGTTTTATTCTTTTAATTTTATTTAGCTTGAAAATTTGCTTCTGGATGAAGAAGGACACATAAAAATCACAGATTTTGGTCTATGCAAGGAAGAAATCTCGTTTTCAGATACTACAAAGACTTTTTGTGGTACTCCTGAGTATTTAGCCCCTGAGGTAACATGGATTCTCATACATTTTATTCGTAGCTGGATGCTACATCATCATCCGCTGCAATTTCTTGGTGTGATATAATTTATTATTAACTGGCAGCCATATTGAGCAGGCCAATACAGGAATATGCGAATTTGATTGGCTTAAAAATGCTTGACTTTGTACAGACCCATATCAGTTCTGTATTCTTAGCAACCATAATGGTTGCTTAAAACATAAACAAAGCGGAAACAAATTATTCAACACTAATCATTTAGTTCAGTAAATATTTATGTTATGAATACACATCAAATGGTCAAACAATCAAAGCATAAGCAGCTTACCTAGCATCTTGACATGTAGCTTCCAACAAACAACAAAACATACAGAATTTTCAAACTCAGATGATGACGAAGTATTCTACGTCTCAAACACGATAAAATTATTCTATCCTTCTTCAAGTCACTGAGTAATTTGTTTACGATATTCGCTTCTACAGAGGTTTATTTACGTATGGTCTATTGAGTATACATTTGCAACATTGGTAGCAGGAATGAATAAAAGCCAGACAACTTTTTGTCGTGCAAATATGAATCACTCTACTTTTAACAATGTTTTGCGACACTCTCCTTCTTAAATTTTTGCAATGATAAAAAAAAATAAACAATACTTCCACGTTCGAAGCTGCTAGACTGGAGAACTTGCTTTTACTTTGAACACTCTATAATGATTGTAGAATGTTTACATCTAAGTTTTATAAAAATTTGGATGTTTAATGTGTTCTTACTAAGAACTTAAAAGACCTGTTTTTCAAAATAATTTTGCCAGCTAATAAATTCAATACGAACTGTTTTATTATTCTAATTTCGAAATACAAGCCCTCAGTCAATATACAAACCTTGCAAGCTTGGTCTGCATTATCGACCTCGGGCTTTGTATTTCTCGGTAAAGAATAACAAAACAGTTAGTATTGGATAAGTATTTATGTTAGTATGTAATTAGTATTGGTATGGAAAGTTTGACAGACTTCTGTACCTGTATCTATTTATCTAGATACTGGAAGATCATGATTATGGATTGGCAGTTGATTGGTGGGGATTTGGTGTTGTTTTATATGAAATGCTTTTGGGGAGGTTACCATTTTGGGCCCCAAATCATGAGAAATTATTTGAGAAAATACTTACGGTATGTTTACATTCCATGTTTTTCTCTAAACCTAAGCCACAGTATGATATGTATTGACAAGATCAAGCCTCAAATTAATGGTCGGAAATCATCTGTGAAGGAGGGTTTTATTAGTAGTGTTTTCAGCTGTAAAGCTAATAACAGTACTAAAAAACACTCCTCCACAGGTGATGTCCTACCAATATCCTGAAGCTTGCATGGTCCTGACTTAATGTCATTTACCCACCAGGATTATAAGCTTGAAGATTAATAATATTGGTATAACTTTCAAAATCTATTGTGGTTAAAACAATGACACTTCTAATTTTTAATAACTTATATGATCAATGTTGTTAGCATGTTAACTAACATTTCTTTTGCTAGTTGATAGAATCTTCAGAAATGTCTACCACAACATTGATGACAGGGGATGCAAACTAAAAAAATAAATTTCGCCCACGATTGTACAGTAGACTCTGGTTATTCGAACTTCTAAGGGGAATAACTGAAAACACCATTAAATAAGTCAAATTTCACCCTTATAACAGAAAAATATATCAACAACAAAAGGGACTTGGTAGCAAAATTACATCTCTATTCTTTATTTTATGTCCTTGATATGGGTGATAAGTATCTGTTTTGTACTTTTACAGTTTGCATTGAAAGGGACCTTAATTTGTAAACTAAAATTCTCTTTCACAAAATGTTAGCTTGATTGAAAATATTCTTTTTTTGTATAAGGAACCTGTTAAATTCCCTGGAACAATAGCACCAGATGCAAAAAGTATACTCAATGGTTTACTGGCAAAAAAGCCTAAGAAAAGGTGAGTATCATCAATGTGTTTTATTCTGATGTTTAAGTTATGTTATTCATAATCAGCTTCATTCATTGTTCATTCATCTTTTCTCTTTCCTTTTTGCTTCCAAATCATAATAATACAAATATTGCAATGTTTGAAATAAAAACAAATAATCACGGTGATGGAGGGATTTCTGAGTATTACTTCAAGCTTTATAACCTGAAGCAATGCTCAATAATCACTCCTCTACAGTGATTATTTAGGCTCTTATTTCAAACACTGTATTGTGTATCATAAGGATACACCCACTCCAGGATTCTAAAATCAATAAAAATTAATTCTTATTTGTGTATCACATGGAATATATTTTGCTGCTAAACATCGCCGAGGACAACAACTTATAGTATGATAAGTAATTCAGACATAGGTGCGACAGCTAAATAGAAAATCAATTTAGTGTCTAAAATAAATCTATAATACATATTATTAAAAAAGAAAATTTCTTTAATCCTCCTACATATAAATTATTTGGGAAACTTTTTTACATATTATTTTGTTAACTAATAAGCCTACATATGTTTGAAGTAAGAACAAACAAGCAAGCACTATAGTAATAATCTTCTAAAATTTCCACTTCAAAATGATTATGTTAGTCTGGAACAGTGTGTTTCATATGGTTGCCATGGCTATAAGATAAAATTGGTGATAATCCAGAAATGGAACTTAAAAAGCACTATTGTGTACAAAATACTATTATGCTCTTATTTCAAAATAAGAGCAAATAATCACTGTGGAGGAGTGATGTTGAGCATTTCTTCAAGCTATTAAGCCTGAAGCAATGCTAAAAAAATCCCTCGTACATAGTGATTATTTGCTATTAATCCAAACACTGCAATACAATCTAATTTTTATAAATAGTTTTAAATTATGGTTCTGTACAATACAACAATTTTGATCAAAATTAAAACATTTTGCTTCCTTTGGGGATTTTTTTTTCACATCTGCCCTTACATAGTATGTATTGATTGATTGGAAAATTTAAGTGTTAGTAGTAATGAAAACCGTTGCAACATTATTTGTGTCTTCTCTATTTTCTCTATCTCTATTTTGAGAGGAACCGAATTTTGTTATTTCACGCTTAACATCACGGTTAAATAAGCTGAAGAGAAGTGGGTCAACAAATGAGTTTATTTGTGCGATGATGATAACTGTTTGTGATGCTGTATGACAGGATGCTGCTACGAATACTCCTGATAAACTGACAATGTTATGAATCAGATAAGGACACCACAAAATGATAAATGATGTAACCAAAGCAAAGCACGCATATGCAGACTTCTGCTTTGGTTCATTCCTAACAGTGCCAATATCACCAGTTTCACCAGTTATGCATGTTCTCTGTATTGATTTTCTATGGCGTTGTACAATAAAATATATAGATGTGTTGCACGAGCCCAATACGAGAGTAGCGAAAATAATTAAGCATGAGGATATAATCATTAACATTCTTTGGTGCATATCTACTAATAAGGATATACCAAAAAATAAAGCGGAGATAATCCATGAAGTAAATATAATATATGATACTCGTCTTCCAGTCAACATTTCGTACCAGTAAGGATATTGAATGAATGTCCAACGGTCTAATGACTTCATAACCAATGTCAAAAACATATGAAATAGCAATGAGTTGCTGATGCGCAAGGCATGTTTATTCCATGTGACGTGTGTAAATGCTATTAGTGTGCTAGCCAGTGCTATATGAGTAACTTGAAGTGATAAAAATAATTTACTAGAATGTTTACTACGTATTTCTTTCTGTCTTACAATGATCATTGCCACAAATATGTTGGTTAAGATTATAAAAAAGCTTTCTATGTGTGTTAATGCATCGAAATAAACAGGCCATGTATGACATGTTTCATCCTGAAAAAAGCTAGGTGAACCATTTTTTACTGTTTTAAACGTGTTGTTTTCCATAGCCTCTTCTTTTGCTGTTTTACCAAAAATAAGCTTAGTAAGAATTTGATATTGAAAATATTAAAAAGAATTATTTATTTGCGATATCGTTTCATATTATTAATATTATTCTGATTTTAACAGTTTGTGGCAGGTGGGATTTAAAGAAGTTTACCAGCTACAAAGTTACAACAATGATCGATTTTTCTCACTGTGACTTTATGAGTGTGAATATAATTTATTATGCATTCCATCATTGAGCATTATTACAATGGGACATTTTCAGTTTGTTATTCTTGTTGAAGAGCAAATAAGATAAGAAGTGGTTTTAGACCATAGCTTCCAGCTTTATAGCCTCCAGATGTGTCAAGAACTTCTTTAAAACTTGTTTATCCTTACTCACTGTGCAAAAGCTTGTTCAAAGTCTGCAGTACAGATGCAAGAACAACGTTTTCAACATTATTTTGGAGTTCTAGAGTCTTTACTGCGGACTTTGAACAAGTTGCTTATTTTATATCAGTCAATAAATCCCATCAGTCAATTATTTTCTCTTATTTGTTGTCTTTTTTGTTTTTCTATTATTTTTTCTATTATAGAAAGCTTATTATGCTTTATTATTACAATTAGAATAAAGCAACTATTATTATTTATTTATTGGTTAACAGGCAAGTCAAGTAAGCAATTGAGCAAATTAGTGAGCCAACTGGAGTAACAGATGACCCACGTAGCAATTGACATTAAACGACATGTGATGTCAGTTTCTACCAGTGAATTGTCTTCTTTTGACTTTCCCTCAATTTGTTTGTCTATTGTAAATCCAAATTAACTGTGATATTTTATTTGTCAAATAAATTACTGGTTCAAGTATATTTCACATCTTTTACAGATTGGGTGGAGGTGTTAACGATGCAATAGATGTCATGTCTCATGAATATTTTGCGCTCATAAAATGGAATGATATATACGAAAAGAAAGTAAGAGCTTCTCAATTATTAACAGTGGTATATATAATGATCACTGTGAAGGAGGGATTTCTGAACAGAATATGTAGCATGAAGCTATGCTCAGAAATCACTCCTCCACAATGATCACTTGATCCTATTTCGACCACTGATTTAAGATTATTAAGTATCAGCAGGTTTATCTTGTGAATCTCTAAGTGCTTATCAACAATAAAATAATCTACAACTATTATTCTGTTTGCATAAAACCGGCAGAGTTAAATATTTGGGATTTTACAGTAATTAAACAAAATATTCCACAAACTTTAAAATAACTTTTTTTACTCCACAGGTGATATCTGACCATTATTTAAAGACTTGTTTCATTGTGAAGTGAGATTTTGCTTGTGTCATTCGTTCTGGAATGTGCTCACTTCCATATGAACAGCCGATATGAACTAACCGTTAGCTAATGTTTTTTTTTTCTTTTAGTTTTTTAGAACACCTATAAGTATAATTTGTTCGGTACAAAGTGGCCAGTGGGTATCAGTGGTATAAACGGGGTGTAAAGTGTATTTTTTTATCACTAGAAGAATCAACCAAATAATACAGACATTTTTATAACTGGCTAAAAATGGTAGGAATGTAGCCTTGGAAATTTAACTGGTAAAAGTTAAACGAATTTAGTTTCACTTACATTCTCAAAGTAAAAATTCCCAAAGTTCCTGAATAAATGTTCTTAAATATTTATATACATTTTTTTAGATTCCACCACCATTCAAACCTATCCTTGATAGCGAAACAGATTCACGAAACTTTTCACCTGAATTTACGCACCTATCTGCGAGACTTTCAATATCAGAAAAACAAAAAGGTAAAATGACATTAAAAATGTTACATCGTACTATCAGTTTGCATCAGTAGCATTGCTGGCCGACTTTTCTTAATAGACCATATTTCTGAAGTGCTACCATTTTGAAATTTGGTACCGGAATGCAAGAAGATATTTTAGAAGGATGTGCCGATATGAATTTCGTCTTGAGTCAGAGTTTTGGGCAAAAAAGTCCAAAAAAAAAGCGTTTTTGTCCAATTAAACGAAAAGTCGTGGTACTGTCCGAAATTTGGTATCAACAAATTTCTTCGACTCTGGATCCAGTATCTAAAAAAATGGATTAAAGGGAAGAGTTAATTTTTTTTAATTCTATAAGGTTTTGACCATATTTACCCAAATAATTGAGATAGAAGTTAAATACTCTTTACACTGATAATAAGGATTTAATAATAATCACCTTGAAGAAGATATTTGAAAAATAACTTTTCTATGAGGCGAGAATCTTGTATATTTAGAATTTTATTATGCATTTCATGTTAAATTAGTGAGGTTATACTGAACATTAATTAATATCCCTTTGTGATTTGTGAAATAAGATAACAAATACAAAGAAATCACTGTTTTGATGAAGAGAGGAAATTATTTTAAAGAAATTTTTTTCCTCTGCTGCATTTTTCTATTGTCTGGCGTTTCTTTATTTCCAATTTTAACACCAGATGATGGAAACCACCTTGTATTATATAGATGTTTTATGTGATACCTTAAGGTGACAAATGTAGCGGATTTTTTGGCAAATTTACAAAAATAAGCACTTGCAAAACCTCTCAAATGCATCAATTCGCAAAAATAAACATAAGGTAGCTAATATACATATCCTGTATACTTGTAGCTTGTAGCCTATATACAAGCCTTAATTTAATTTTAAAAGGCATGATTTCTTTAAAACATTAAAACCGTATAGCTTTTTCCTATCTCAGGCTATAACATATGCATATTCTCTATTTTTATTTTAGTGTATACATTACTATGATGTATAATGTGTGTATGCAAATCATATTTTTGTACCACATAGGTTTAACTTTCACTTGGCTTGGTGGAATACTTTCATTAATGTCCCTTTAATTATCCCTAAGGGCTTGAGATTTAGTATATTAAATCTTTCATTTTGTTATTTTAGATCCTCCATCCATAGAGCAAGAGCGCAAAATTTTTAGTTCTGGTATATCAGCTCCTGTTGAATATAGTCAAGCACCAATTCGAAGCAAAGCATCTAAAAAAGAAAAGAAACCAAAGGTTATATTGAAAACGGTGACTCATGTTTAGCCTTTGGTTGGTATCAGAAAAGTGATGTAAATGAACAGGGTACCCAGTGGCCAAACACTTGTTCAAAGTCCGCAGTAAAGACGCTATAACAACGTCGTTCTAGCGTCTTTACTGCTAACTTTGAACAGGTTTTTGCCTACTGGGTATATTCCCATGTTTTCTCCGAGTTTGTTTACTTTTTTTTTTGCAATTCTATGTTGGAGAATATTTTAGCTTTAACGCGGATCTCCACTAGGCGAATTCATTCGCACGAATTCTAAGTAAAGCCATTACATTAGTTGAACGTGACGTCACCTGCCAGGTGACGTAGCTTCCAACCATTGTAAATGCTTTATTTACAATTCGCGCGAACGAATTCGCCTAGTGAAGATCTGCCTTTAGGTCGAGAGAGATTTTCAAATTATGTTTAAGGTTGATCTCCACTGGACAAAAAATTCGCTGTGAAAGCGAAAAGAAGACATTCCATTGGTAAAAATCGACATCACACGTGATGTCAATTTCTGCCAATGCAATATCTTCCTTTTGCTTTCACAGCGAAATTATCGTTTTGTGGAAATCAACGTTATAGTCATAAGTTTGACTTGAAGTAGTGGTGCTAACATTTTGAAATCTGATCAATATTTAGACGATCTTACAAAAAATGAATTAACCGAGGGAAATCTGTTGTTTGATTTATAGCACAAATGACAATATAAAGTAGCCTACGGTTGTTATACTGCAAGAATGCAGCTCTCGTAATTAAGGTTTTCTTTCGTCTGTTTTAACCACGCTTACATTGAACTATTTTGAATAGTATAGCTTTAGACCATCGGTAGCCAGGCAGCCCGGTGATTGAGCAAGAGAAAACAAAAAACAAGGTCTTTCTGATTTAAGCTCCATGTTGGAAGTTCCAATTTCGTATCATCTTCCGATTTTCTTCGCCCGACTATTTTCTCTATTATATTGAGTTTTTGAATTATTAGGCATCAGTTTGGAATGTAGACTTGGAATATAGTCATTCATTTCAAATTTGGAAACATTATTCACTCGAGGAATGTTTAGTCATGTTTTCTACAAAGTTTTGTATTCTAAGCTGTGTTTTCGCTATAAATAAAACAAACAGCCTTACCTTTAGCATTTATGTAGCAGTTGCTCTGAATTAACATTTTCAACAGAGGTAATGAGGTGAAAGCAAAAACATAAATACTTTTAAAAAATTGCCCACCTGATCAGATAGTTATTCGAAATTATTTGATTGTTTTGTAGTTATAATTTCTTTAGAGCTTTTTTTAGAAGTTAGAGTTTTTTTAAGATTTTTTTTTAATTTTTAATGTTTTTAAAAAGATTTATTTTTCATATTTTTGAAAAATAAATTTATTATGAAAGAGTTTCTTTATTTAAGAGGTATATTATTTCGTTTGACTCATCAATTTTGTTCCTATTTAAAATATGGGTATTATGCAGCTGTTCTTATCTAATCTTAAAAGATTCTTGACTACCCAAACACATTATTAGCAATTTTCAGAAAAAATAAATTATTTTTCATTGAGTAGAAGAGTTTCACTGTCATGACTGAAATATAAAAATGTTCATTTTCACCTGTCATTTTATATCGATCTTTTTTCAGAAAAAAAAAGAGGTTGGATGTGTTCAACTTTCATCATTTTACTATGATGATCTTCTATAGAAATGCTGAGACGGTACAGTCCCAGTGGGCACGCGACGTCTTATCAATGTCGAAAGTACGACTTTTTGACGTAGCAACGTTGTCTTTGGTAATGCGTCGCGTGCCGATAGCAGTATTCATCGTTTGAAATAATCGGAAAAATTTCAGCCTTAGTTTTTTTAGTTTAGTTAATTTGTATGTCGAAAATGAATTTTAAACAAGCCACAAGTTTGTTTGAACAGATTACATGGGTTGTGGGGTCACGTAGGATAGTATTATTTAGAACAAAAGTTGTATATTTTTTAAAGACGCGCTTCTCCTGTGGTCGAGACTAATTTTAAAAGCTTTTTATTTATTTATTATTGGTGAGGGATTTTTATCGTTTATTTGGATTTTATTATATTTATTTAATTATTTTATAGAATGAATACATATATACATCAACGCATATACATAGATTCAGTCACAAGTATTTCGTGCATACTTACTCTAGAGCCCAGTTTTTAAATTTACATAATCGCTAGTTATTTGCAAAAAGGGTTAGACGTTTGTATTAACTTGAAAACAACTTGAATTTTTCCTAGCTAATGCAAATAAAGGTATATACCTACATTAATCCCCAAAAGTTTCGGCGCGACAAACTTTCGGACGTAGAAGTGTCCGAAAGTTTATAACGCCGAAAAT
>JAULBZ010006300.1:0-12512 GCA_032360805.1 Neoturris breviconis
GTCTGTAAATTTGTTTTTGGGACGGTGTTTTTGTTTTTGGGACGGTGGGACGGTGGACGGTGGGACGGTGGACGGTGAGACGGTGGGACGGTGGACGGTTTGCGGTGGACGGTGGTTTTGGAAAATGCCGTTATTTCAAGCACCCTACCCAGACGCTTGGAACAAATTCGAATTTTCATGCCGTTCGTCTTGTTCAATCAAAATTGAAGGTTTTTTGTTTAAGTTACAATTACAAATTTTTGCATGAATTTCACTTTGACTCAAGTATTTATTAATATGATTGCATAGACATTGAAATTAAGGCCTTCTGAGCACTTCAATCCTCTTCAACGGGAAATTTAGTTGAGAGTACTCAGGTCACAGCAGTTAAGGATCATTAACTCGTTTGAAGATTTTCTTATTTGAATAAGTGTCTTTATAGTTTCTTTATTGCTAACTTTGAAGAAATGTTTGCTCATTGTGGTATTTGTATATTATAGAAATAATTCATACAAGAAGACATTCTATTGATATGACTTCTTGCACCAAAGTATCAGCGGAAAGGTCGAAATTAAAGTCGTTAAATTTTGTCGCTTCAATTGCAATAGTACCAACCTTATCTTTTGGAAGTTTTTTTTCAGCCGTAAAAGAAATTGAGCTAACAGCTAGACTTGAAGATAGACTCCCCACAACAATGGAAGTTAATACAAGCCCTAGTAGCGTCCAAAATACGATGTAGATTCTTCCACGAGCTGTGAGTGGAACTTTGTCACCGTACCTATTATTAAAAATAGAAAATGAAACAAATGTAATTCACGCAAAAGGTTAAGTCTGATCTCTGTGTTTGAAATAAGAGCAAATAATCACTGTGTAGGAGTGATTTTTAGAAAGCCTGAAGCAATGCTCAAAAATCGCTCCTCCACAGCGATTATTTGCTATGAATACTTTTTGACTGTGACTCATATTTATTCTGTCTTGTTTTATAGTTCCAAGGGGTAATGATGGAAAAATTATAAGTTTTATATTTCTAAGTTTAATGACATCCCTGGTAAATTATTTTTAACAGACAATTTATGACAAATCTTGAAATATCAGTAGATTAATACTGTCACAAAAGAATAGACCCGTCCCAAAATGACACATGACGCATAATTACGACATTAATTGTAAATTTAACTTCATTTTCAGACGTTCTAATATTAATTTTCAAAATCCTCACAAAAAATTGCATGATAACTAAAATTCTTGAAAGAAAATATTGATAAAAGAAGTTTTTATCGATGTTTTAAGAAATGGTATTACCGTATTTACTGTAATAAGCGCCCTCCCTATAATAAGCGCCCCTCTGTAATAAGCGCCCCCTCTTTAATAAGCGCCCCATTTGCTCCCATCTGTTGTAAAACTGAAAACAAAATACAAATATTTTTAAATACTCAATTTATTTTAACTACAGTATTTGCCCAAAGTTTTTGCTAATTTCGCTTAATTTAATGTTCATATGAGCGGCTTTTCCCTTCTGCCGCTTTTTAGCTTCCTCTAAAAATATTCCAACAAGCTTCTTAGTTCCACACATAAAATATGTTCCAGGAACCACCAAGCCATTTTCTAACTGCCTTCCACCACATACTTTTACGTCGATGTTACTACCATCCCTCTCCATAAACTTGTAGAACAAATAGAAAAACTCGATCGGCACATGTCTCACTAATACTTCTTCCCCCCTCAAAACAAAAATTATTATATAACTGCCCCTCTCTTTTAAGCGCCCCCCTGAGATCGGAAAATTTTTATAAGCGCCTGGGCGCTTATTACAGTAAATACGGTACTTACTTTTGAAATATAATTTTTTTGGATAATTATACTGTGAAATGTAGTGCAAAATTAACAGAGCTGACATTTCCTCACATAATATCCCACCATGTATACAGTAATACACAAACATAATGGGCGCAACGATAAACCATTAACATGAATGAATCTGACCATAAAACCATAATAGGCATAACGATAAACATATGCACACGTATATGAACCTGCTAAGACAGAGACAATAAACCACAAGCATTTCCCTTGTGGGGGCATTCACTTAACCTTACTGTACCTTGGGTACTTTGGTAGCATATTTTACCCGGGGTGGGGCATATTAACCCCCTAATCTAATTCCTAAACTAATAACATTAAAGCAATGAAAATTGGCACGATTATAGCCCAGCACTAGACCTTTTCAAAATGGTATCATCATGACATCATCATAATTTCAACTTTATCGAATTTTTCGAAAAAATATGCGCTTTCTTCAAACGCAAATAAAAAATGACAGAGAATTGTTTTTACTTTCTGTTGATTAATTGATTATATCCAGCTATAAAATTCAAGCAGAAAATCTAGGTAAAAATTTTAAGGTAAAATCTGGCAAATCAGAGAAAAAGGGTGTTTACTTGTGAATGAATATGAATTGTGAATCAGTGTTCAAAATTACAAGTTTAGTCCTTATTGTAAACAGGAGATATTTATTTTTGGTGTTTCTTATTTTTAAGTGGAAATTATACTAGGAATTTGAGATGATGGCTAATATTGGTAGAATGGATTGAAAAATCAACCTGAAATTTGGTCTAGTAATGTCAAATAGGTGAAAATTAAGACCTGGAAAGTTTTAAGACTATGTCGTGTAGAAAAAAGTTATTTTCAAAAACCATAATTTGCCCTGGGTAAAATAGGGTTAATATATGAAAGGATGTGGAAATATAAAAGCTATGTATATACTTCAAAATTGCAGAAATATAACACAAATTTTAAAAACTTTATTCCCCTAGATATGTAGCCATGTTTTGATTTAGTAATATCTTTACATTTATTCTTGAGTTCACTAATATATAATTAATGCTCATGTTAGCAGTTTCAAGCAAAGAAAACAACCCTAGAAATGATAAGAGCAAATAATCTGTGTGTTCTAAAATCCTCTACAGCAAGCTTGAATCAAACTGCCAGACATAACCTGTCTGTGGAGGAGTGTTTTTTGAGTATAGTGTCCAGCTTTTAAGTTGGACACTATACTAAAGAATAACTACCAGTTATCACTGTGGAGGAGAGATATTTCAGAAATTTTCAGGCAACTCGGCTGAAACATTCTGAAAAATCTATCCTCTACTGATAATCAGTTGTTATTTTAACCCCTATAGTATCTGTGTGAAAAAGTTATTGACCCAACAGTTTTGAAATTGATGGCCTTCTTTTAAAGAAATTTAATTTTCAAATATACTCTCATATGCCTAATTGTAGATAGGGGTAAATTCCTGTTTTGGCAAAAAAATACCACCCATTTCCATTTATTAGGCACAGGTTTTATAAGGGTTTGAGCCCCCCCCCCCTTTAAGAATTTTTAGATTTTATGCAGAATGTTATGTTGTTAAGGCATAGGAGAGTATTGATTTTAACAATGTTCTTTCAGTGCTAGAAACAAGAACATATAATCACTGTGGGGGAGTAATTTCTTTCTCAACGATGTGAAAGCAGATAATCACCATGGAAGAGGAATGTCTGAGCATAGCTTCAGGGTTTGAAGTCTGAAAAAGCATGAACCTAGTCTAAAAACCCTCCCCCATTGTGATTGTTTGCTCTTGGTTTGATTACCTTAGGGGTACTAAACATCACAAGTATTTATTTTATGTACTGCGTGTATTTATTTTCACGAATGAGTTATTTTAAAACATTTTACATTTAATTTCACAAATGACCAATTTTCTGATATTGCGGGTATTTATTTTTGCGATGTCTCAGTTTGGAGAAATGAAATTGAAACTTTAGGAATGAACAAGACAGAGTTTACCAAAAATGGCCAAAAATTGCGAATATATGTACCTGCAAAAATTAGTACCCCTAAGGTAATTAAACAAGTTAGATTAAACTGTTTTCATAAACAGAAAATGTTGAGATTTATAGTGCTTAAAATAAATAACAAAAATCACTGTGTAGGAGAACAAAACATCACTGCATAGGTGTGATCAGGCTTTACAATTCAAAATTTGCTAACATCGGTCAAAATAAGAGGAAATAATCACTGTATAAGAGTGATTTTTGAGCATAGGTTGAGGCCAGAAACTATGCTCAAAAACCCTTCATCCACAGTGATTATTTACTATTTCATTTCGAACATTAGTTCTTATTTCTGAGCACTAGATTTAAACTTCCTAAATATGTAAGTAATCGTCTCAAAAATGTAACTTACAGGGAATACTATGAACTTGCAATGGGTTGGTTTCTTAGTGCTGTAAAAACCAATCCATTGTAAGCACATTAAAATAAAATTCTTCTTTGCAGTTGTAAAATATACAATCATACCAGCTCTTTCTTATCTAACACATAAAGACGCATATGAAATAGCTAACATTAACATGTTACAGCTGTAATTAAAGATTAAATCGCATATTCAATTATATAACAGGAAACATAAAAAAAAAACAGACAACAACAAAACAGAAACTCACCATGATACTTGTGATATTGAATTAATACGCCTTAATTTTTTTCTCTAATTATTTTTTCTATAAGGTGCAAATATATATAATGTTATTACAACTGAAAACTAGCCTGAAAAAAACTGTTGGCAGTGGTCAAAATAAGAGCAAATGATCACTGCAGAGGAGAGATTTTTGAGTACACTGCCGTACAAAAAATTCTTTCAAAATATGTCATAGAGGTTGATCCTTATTGAAAGGATTATAAATACTTTTACAGATATGAAATATTAAGCCAAAAAAAATACAACTTGACGAACATCGGTATCAGCGGCCAACCGACCTGTTTATTCTTGGTTTATGTGTCACTCACTTTAATCAAAAAAGGCAACGAACTGTAATTAAGGAATGTTGCAGGAAAAGCTGCTGTAAGTGGATGGTGATGATCTGAGACTGCTATGCAGAGCCTTGAATGAGTCTAAGTTATTTTAGTCTTTCGCACCTCGTGCTCGCTCGTGCTTTGCACTCATTGGTCACGATTCTCGAATGCCTGAGATTTCTGAACGCAGGTGAAAGACAATTTAATGGTCTAATTTGTTGCACGCAGACACTATTTCGAACGTGCAGCCACATATTTGTAGACTGTGCTTGAAATGAATGAGATTTGGTTGAAATTTGTCGTGTTACCTGGTAAACGACTCTAGTCTACCAGAAAATATTGTCCACAAATTTCTGCGCAGTAAAATCCAATTTCAACTGTTTCAGACTCAGTAGCCATTTTGCAAAAAGCGGGATTTTTCAAGCCGTTTCGGCTTCTTGTTAAATTTGTTATGAGGGTGAGCAAGACAATTTATTTATCTCTGAAGATATTAGTAACTTAGATCATCCTCTATGCTTAGATTTGTAGACATAATTTAATTATCTTAAATAAATGCTAATCACAAGAAAACCCACAACACATTTAATACTTTAAAAATAATTATACTGTAATCCTGTAATCAGATGTAATCAGGTGCTTGAAATAAGAGTGATTTGTTAGGATCATCTCAAAAGTAGAATCTACAGAGGAGAGTACTGAGTCAATGATCTTGCAATAGATTGGTTTCTTCGTACCAAGAAAAAAAATCCATTGCAAGCTCAGTGACCTTCTGCACAGATTCATGTTTATTGAATTTGTCAATTTTGGTTGATATAACCCTACCAAAAAAGTTGGTTTTGGAGCAAAATTTTGAGATAGTCCCTTAGCGTTGCTTTAGGCTAGAAAACCTGCAAAACCACCTATTCCTTACCAACGTTACCAAATTTATCACGTCAATATTTTTAAATACTTTTGAAAACAAATAAGTCAAATAAAACTTAACGAAAAATATTCCAAAATAAATGTATTTAGAAATGAGTCAAAAGTAAAAGTAAATAATCCTTCCTCCACAGTAATGAGTTGTTCTTATTTTGACCAGTATAAATATAACCACACAGTAGCCATATACTTTTTTTTTTAATATTTAACTCTATTTCTGTCATAATATTTCTAACATGTCACAACCCAGTAGGCTAAAACTTGTCCAAAAGTCAGCAGTAAAGATGCTAGAATAACATAGTTCGACGTTGTTCTAGTGTCTTTACTGTGGAGATTGAACAAGTTTTAACCCACTGGGAGGAGAATATTACATCAACATGGTTGTAATAATAACAAATAATCACTGCAGAGGAGGGATTTTTGTGTATAATTTCAGGCCATGTAGCCTGAAGTTATACTCCAAATTCACTCCTCCACAGTGATTATTTTCTCTTATTTAAACCATTGGCTTGTTGATTTAACGGTACTGTTTTGGAAACTCCAATAAAATAGCTAAATATTAATTTCACACATTTTTCCAGCTCAAATTTAATGAATTATTTGAAGAATTATGTATGTAGTAATGTAAATTTTAGCTGATCAGCTAACATAAGAAAATATAGGATAGGGTATAAAGTTTGTAAAAATATTCTTTCAATTATTTTTGTAAACAAATTTTGCACTTGTCAATGAAATTTGATCTTTTTTGTGATCATTAATAATAGCTTGTTGTTAAAAAAAAATTAAAGTGAAAAGAACTCTCTTTCTTAAGTCATAGATCTGTAGTTTTGAGGGATTTGTACATATAATATTATTTTCGTATATTTCCAACACATGTTGTTTATTAGTAGAGGAATGTTCATAAATAAAAGAAATTAAAACTGCTGAAATTACTTTCTAAAAGCTATAGAAATATATTCAGGTCTAAAGCTTATGAAGTTAGAAAATCCGAAACATCCTTTGTGATGATTTCAATAGACTTCGTAGTTAGATCATAAGTTAAAATAAATCTTTTAAAGGTTATATCTCAAAACCTTTCTACACAACTGAATTATGTGTGCGAGTGAAACATCGTCAGCTTCTGGAAATACGCGCAAACTGAAGGTCAATATATTATCTAAAATGTTATCCTCTGATTTTGTTTGTAGATAATTCAATAAAAAGTTATATGGTATCCAGAAGTACAATGGTAAAGATAGAAAAGTTTGTCGAAACTTTAAATGGTAATTACGAAAAATCCACGCGATTAGAATGAAAGTCCTATGATAACATTTTAGATAAATGTGTTCTGAGTCAGGTGGCACATTTTGTTAAAAAAAAATTATTTCGTTCGCACACATTAATTTAGTTTAAAATAAAAGCAAGATTATATTGCGTTTTTTCCACGAAATACTTTTAGAATAATTTTGAAAATTAGATCATTGTAAAGAATAAACCTTCTTCTTTCAACTTTTCTTATTGTTATGTATCCTTAACAGACTTTTTACAGCCAATGTTAGTATTCCTCAACAGTGTTTGTTTCAACCTATATTCAAGCCAGAAAATAACTGTTGCTGTGGAGGAGTGCATATAAAACTGTACTATTCCAAGTCTCTGATTCATGTTGGCATCCCCCTGTAGAGAAGCATCTTTGGAAAGTTTGCAGGGAAATGCTGTATTGAATTTAGAGGCTGGCTACTGAAAAACACTTGTCAACAGAGGTGAGGTCTGATAGTTATTTTGAGGTTTGGTTATTAGTGAGAGAATTTAAATATCTTGCATAAGGAATTTGTTGTGCATAAAAGTCTGTTGATTATAACAGCAACTTTTACCATCAACTTTTACCATCAACTCAATGGAAAATAAAATTAATTATGATGTATATACAGTATAAAATTATTTATATATAAAACATTCAGTAAAAATAACACTTTTACAACTTAAAGTTATGGTTAAAAATGTATTAAAAATTTATGAAACAATTTCATTAAAACATAATAAACTTGATTTTCTCTGGTATATCTCCATAGAAATATGAAGCATGGCTTATTCAAATGCCTTTTAAAAAGGATTTCTTTTTGCATTCATATAGTAAGTAGTTAAAATAAAGGAAGTTTAAAGTTTTTGAACTACCTGATAAATTCTTCTTCTAAAACAATGTGGATTCACTAGTTGAAATCCAGGTATAGAAAAGTAAAACAGTTACTAATGCAATAGGATTCAAGATCACCTTGTTTCTGCAAAGCTGAAAACTATACTAAAAATAATCCACCAAAGCTGATATCTAATATTTATTTTAAGGCTTCCCAGGATACATTGTTATTTTGCAGTACAATTTAATTATAAGCCTTATAGTAGATCAAGTCTATGTTATACTAAAAAAAACGCTCCTCCATAGGTGATGTCCGACCTCCATAGGTGATATCCAAAATTCGTGATCCAGGTCCATATGGGCATCGGTATACCGATTTTGGGGACATCTAATTTGGGTGCCCAAGATAATAAAGTTTGTTTTATAAAAGCAGGGGCTATTCTAGACATTGAACTCCATCACAGATATAAAATAATTCATTACAATAATTTATCTCTTTAAATCTAAAAACTTCCTCCGAGTCCAAAGTAAAGACGCTAGAAAAGAACGTCGATCGACGGAGCTCTAGAATCTTAAACAAGTCTTTGCAGTTTGTTATCATAATGAAAAGCACATGTGTTTCTGGTAAATTTTAATAAAATAGGATGTGAAAACAAAATGTCCAGACATATCTATTCAAAACAGAATTTTTATTTCATGGTCATGGTTGCAAAAAAATAAGTTTATTAAAGCCCTATTCACATGTACGTAAAAATTATCGTAATGACTTACGAATAAAAAACAATTTTCATTCGTTATTTCCTTATGGAAAAGGAAAAGGCTATTAAATGTTTATTCAAACCTGGATCGATTTGATTTGCTTTGTAATTCTCCCGTTTTCATCGTTAAAATGACTTGGAAATCGATAGTTCGTCATATATATGTCCCGTTTTTGTTGCTAAAAGGACTTGGTAATCGATAGTTCGTTGTATTTATGTCCCGTTTTCGTCGTTATAATGACTTGGAAATCAATCATTTGTCTTATACATATACGTCCCATTTTCGTTGCTAAAATGATTTGGAAATCAATAGTTTGTCTTATATGTCCCGTTTTAACGATAAAATAACTTAAATGACTTGAAAATTGATAGTTCGTCATATATGTCCCGTTTTCTTTGCTAAAATGATTTGAAAGGCTTCATAATTCTCCCATTTTCTTGTGGAAATAATACCATTAGCGTCAAGTTTGTCTGCTAATGCTCCCAACCGGCAAACTAAACATTGTTCTAACATTATTTTGCTGACTTTGAACAAGTTTATGTCCCCTGAGAATTTTTGTTCCGCGGAAGATTTTCTGAAGTGGAAAACGGCCTTTAGGCTCATTCATTGTCATATGTTATATCACCTGCTAGAGAGATCAGCATACAATTATTTTTATCAACAATGATGGTAGCCACTGTGGTGAACATGTAAAGAAATGCTTGTAGTTTTTCGTGGAATAAATATGATAATACCCTTGACCTCCCAAACTCACAGTTCATATTATTTTTCTGAATCAGCCCCTGAATTTGTTACAAAGAGTAGATATTTTTAAAGAATCGAAAATCAGTAAGGAATATTGTCTAATGAACATAATGGAAAATAAAAACAATACCAAGTAAATAAGTATTTTAATAGAACCAAATAAATGATTCCAATTGGTTTTAATTTCTTTGTTTACGTGCAATGGACATGTTATCTTTTACGTTTAAATAATTTTCTGTGATTAACAAGAAGTATACATGCCCAGGTTGAAATATATAAATAATAAACTAATCAAAGGTTGAAAGTAGCCCACGAAACCAAGTGAAAGTTAAACTTAAGCACATAAATATGATTTGCGTACAACAAAAATCATAAATTGATCAATGTAAATCAAATTTTCGATAGAATAGCATAGTCAAATTTCAGGACGGTACCATGACTTTTCGGTCAATTGGACCAAAAATGCAATTTGGAC
The DNA here is from genome assembly GCA_032360805.1 of Neoturris breviconis. Taxonomy (NCBI): domain Eukaryota; kingdom Metazoa; phylum Cnidaria; class Hydrozoa; order Anthoathecata; family Pandeidae; genus Neoturris; species Neoturris breviconis. Next base: position 9,819 of record JAULBZ010006300.1, read on the forward strand.
CCTTTTTGCTCAAGACTCGGGACCAAATTGTCGAAATCGAAAAAAATTTGCCGAGCCACGAATGCTAGTACCAAATTTCAATATGCTAGCACTTCAGGAACATGATCTACAGTATTAAGAAAAGTGGGGTGCTGCCGCTAGCCCATCCAAACTTGGTTTGGTGGGCTAAAAAAGTACAACTTCCGTTTTTGATGATAAGAGTAAAAAACAAAACATTATTTGATTTTAAACTTTCTAAGTGCTGGATTACTGCAAGTGAAAACATTATAGAAAACTGACTAAATTTTACTTGATTTTATTTTCTCAAGCATTGTCACTGTCAAAATAAGACTAGTTTTAGTGTTTGGGGTTCACCATATACCAGTGCGGCTCAGGACGCTAAGCTGCTGGAATCGTCTCCTACTTTCGGTGACTTTTCCTGTCTGGCCTTGTTGAGAGAATTAGCCCAAGGCATTCGATGGGTAATCAAGGTAATTGATCGAATGGCTCTAGGCAAACTGTTTTCTATTGATCCCCTCAATAGGCGATCCTGTTACAGATCTCCTGGCATTTCTAGAATGACATTTCTGAAATTACAAATATATAAAACATATATACTGTAAGTAATTAACGTCAGAAGAACTGGGTCTCTAACAAGCAAAAAAAAGAGATAGTTTAGATCCCAACAAGCCACCCCCGATCAATCAGTAAAGAATGGCAAACAGAAGGGATGCAAATGAGCGAAATAAATACGAGACTCGAACAAGAACTCGAAGCTGCAAGTGTAAGAAAAGTAATGATACAGGTATCGCCGTGGTTGATATCGATGAGAGACCAAGTGTGCATCAATGCATGAAATGATAGATGCAATGATTCATGTGTGAGGCAAATTGTGTCAATGACGGGGTAAATTGGTACATACATGTAACTGTGAATGGGTCAAAATTAACAACCATTGTGGTACTGTTTTACTAGCTACATACACCCCCAATCAACAATGATGGTCAAAATAAGATTGAGTATAATCAGTATATTCACTGTGAGAAGGAATGTTTGTAGTGGTAGTTCTAGAGGGGTGGGGTGGATAGGCAAATAAACAGAAATATGATCTAGTTAAAGTCAAGTCAATTGACATATCTTCACTCTGATGAAACAATTTCAACAAAAAACGATGGCGCATATTTCAAACAAACAGATAAAAAAAGACTAAAAAAGTAAAGCGACGACACGAGACAACACCTGTTAAAGATTTGAAAGCGGAAACGAGAAAACATATCAAAAGAAAGTGGGAACTGGACAGAAAACGTTCATGGCCATATGATTCATTCATGTGAAAGAGGTTAAATTTACCAGAATCTGTGTATCTGTGTCAGTCAAAAAACAACACCATAATATTTTGGTTCGGTCGCGTCACTGTCCCCCTTATCAACTTTCGTCTCTCATTTATTACAACTGTTTGCGATAAAAATCTTATAAACTGAAATGAAACATCAAGACAAAACATTCTTTCCCCGATTTATATTTCCCTACCCCGATTGAATATTTTCGGGCAGAGCAACATTTTCTTGAAACACACCGGCGGAGTGTGTCAATGACGTCAATTCGCGTAAAGTGTCCAACAGCGTCCCAGGGCTCTTCTTGACGTCTTGCCAATTATTGTCGAGGAAAAACTACTGTGGCAGATTTGAACAACTACAAGCAATCATATATATATTTGAGACAAGGTAAAATTCGAGCCAAAATTCCGAATTTCCAAGTAGATGAAAAGCCTTAAATTTTCGGTAGCATACCTAAAGACACAAATCGAATATGTTCCAAAAGCCTGGGCACTAGGCTGCTAGGAACATCAGCAGAATTTGTCGAGTTTGCAAAAAGACCTAAGATCCTAAACCTAAGTCTACTCGGATAAATCTCTGAGATAAATCTAGCTAGTCTTGCAATTGTTTGTTTGATTTAAATCTAAGTCTTCAAAATATTTAAATTGTTTTGGTTTTTAAAGCGGCCGCCCAAAATTTAACAGCGAGATAGGCGGCCGCCTGTCATATTTGGGCGGCCGCCTATCAAGATTACTGCCAAAATAGGCGGTTGCCTGACTTAATAGGCGATCGCCCGAGAGACCATATTTTGGTATTAATATAAAAAGGACCACCTTCTGTAAATTACAGACCAGAATGTGCAGCATAAGTCGTAATTTTGGAAATTTGTGGCAACTTAGACGACCGACCAACTGGATAGCATAAAAATAAAAGGCAAGAAGCCCTGAGGAACAAGGTTGTATAAAAATAATTAGCAGTTGCCCTATTGTTTCATCCTTATGACGTCATAGCCTATCATGGGTATAAAATTCATTTTTGTATGAGTACAATGTTTTGATACAAAAAAACTTGTCACAAATAACTTTTTTTTATGTAAAATAAACATCACAGAAACAGATTCAGCATAACATCTTGGAACTACCGTGTACCGTGGTTGATTTGGATACTTTATTTGCATAGAATCGGCAAACACGCGGCCGCGCAAAATTATGCCCCGCCGCGCCTTATAACTGGCAATAATTACATTCAACTTCCTTGGTTTTGTCCTTTTCTTTTTGACCGAAGTTCATTTAACAACGATAAAAGTTCAGAAAAATCTATAATAATGTTAAAGGAGCACTCTCCCGGTGGTCGATTTAAATGTCACCCATTTTAATCAGTTTGTTGTCATAGAACGAAA
>JAULBZ010006301.1:0-12512 GCA_032360805.1 Neoturris breviconis
TACTTTCGCGGATGGGGCCAAAATCCGCGAAAACCGCGAAAGTTAATGCCCGCGAAAGTTAATGCTCCTAAAGTAGTCTGATGATAAAACCAGAAGATACTATCTCAAAATTTCGTTTGGTTTACCATTTTTTTTGTTTGGGTTAAATCAACTAAAATTGCAACCTCGCTCCCAGGGCTTCTTCTCTCTTGACGTTTAATGCTGTGAGAAAAGGAGAGCGTTAAACGTCAAGAGAGAAGAAGCCCTGGGAGCGAGGTTGCTAAAATTGACAAAATTCAACAAAAATAAATATGTGCAGTAGTGTGTTCCCCCATTGCAAGATCAGTGTACTCTCCAATGTAGATTTTATTATGTTGGCACACGACGTCTATTTGTTTATACTAGGCCTGCGTATAAGTGTGTATTTTGAATCATTATCACTTGTGACTGTTTGAACCTAGCCTTAACTACATTTATGGCCCTAGTAACCGGTCTCTATTGACAACAGAGATTACAGTAATATATATATATATATATATGTGAAAGTCGTCGGTATCAATAACAATAGGCTTTAGCGATTGCCGTGACTAATGTCACCAGTCTAGTTTGAACCTATGAAAACATACTTTGGTTGAATCATAATCACTTGTGACTGTTTGAACCTATGAAAAGATTATTTTTTTAAACCTTTCTCTTCTCTATAATCTGATGTCGAGTATATATCAATAGATGTAAATAATAAAATTAAGCAGAAAAACTAAAATCCTAGCCGATATTAAATAATTCAGAATTACAAGAACCGTACCATGCATGCTGTATAACAACCTCGGAACTGGTTATAGTTTCCACGTGAAATCTTTTGCTTAGTGTAAATTCACCTTTATACACTGTTGTGAGTTCTTGTATCCAACTTTCTTTTTTATGGGTTATATTTATACAGCAACGTACTCTCAAGGCTTAAAATAACAGCCGGTAATCACTGTGGAGAGATTTTTCAGAATATTTTCAGCCAATTTGGTTGAAAATATTCTGAAAAATCTCTCCTCCACAGTGATGACCGGCTGTCATTTCGAGCAACGTACTTGGGAAGTCCAATAAGAATATTTTTTATATAAGTCCAACATATACACAGTTTATACGTATCATAAAATTGTTGAATTTCATTGTTCTCGAATTATTCATCGACTCCGAACCTTCTTTGTAAAAGTCATCAACAAAAAATCGATACAAACTGCAGTGAAACATCCTTCTGACGATTCAATTGATATGTCAGACCCGTAAACTGCCAAACATCACCTTCAGAGGAGTGTTTTTCAAGCTATTCAAAAACACTCCTCCATCTACCGTACGAATTGATTCTGTTTATGCAGTTTCGTATGAGAGCTCCATTGTTACAGGAACAAAATTTTCATTGCCATCAGATGAAACGATCATCGGTATGACAGATGGCTGATGTGTAATACTTGCATCGGCAATTTCATATTCCATAAAGTTCTGTGCAGCAGCTGCTGGAATCGTTACAGTAGTTGGTATAGTTGGTCGAATGTATTTTGTAGGTTGTAAACGTGATTTTCTAGTTTTCTTCGCTATAAAACAAGAGAGAAGTTTGTACTTTAGGGAGATTAATTTTCACGTGGACGATTTTTTTTCCTGATGTTTTTTTTTTCGATTTCGCGCGAACAACTTTGCTCAGATGCCATACTTTCTAATAGTAAAATTATTGTATTCTATTACCACGCCATGTGATAAGTGACAATGTAAACAAGCACGATAATAATCAACTTGTGTTTCGAAATATCTACACACGTTTACAAACCTGAATATAACTGCCGAATATCACCTGTGGAGGAGTGTTTTTTGAGTATAGTGTTCAACTTTAAAGTTGAACACTATACTTAACAAATACTCCTCCACAGGTGATGTCCGGCAGTTATATTCAGGCTTGGTTTAGGTAATTTCCACGTAATTTCCGTACTAAATTTCGCACAAAGAAACCTTTTTATTCGAATGCACGAAAATTAGTAAGTATGCGCGAATATTTGTACGAATAAGATCTCACTTACTTTTAGTATTAGGTTCTGGGAATAGTGGTAACCCCACTGCTATCATGACAGCCATAATATGAGAGCATCTTTGACTGAATGAGCAAGAACATGATTCTCGTGGAAACAAACGAACAGCTTGAAGACTACCAGAAGGTGATTTGACCATGAAAGCCTGAAAATAAGAGCAGTGGTTGAAACAAGAGTAGACAATCACTGTGGAGGGATTTCTGAGCATAGTTTCAGGCTATGAGGCATGAAGCTATGCTCACATTCTCCTCTCCACAGACATTATTTGCTCTTAATGCAACCACCAAGGCAGCCCAGGAGTGCCACCCCTTTCCCAGATCAGGTTGTTGTTCTCTTACCTCGGCATTCTGGTACTGATTTTACCGACCATGTACAAATAGCACCTCACCAGGATTGAATTTGGGGTGGTCCAATGAAATTGGAACATATTAACCAGACACTACGGTATTACATTTTTCATGCACAAAACTATATTTACAGTAGTATAGAACTTTATTTATAGCTTACAATGGTCGAAATGAGATTGAGTAGTTACTGTGGAGGTGGGAGGGGGGTTGAGCATAGCTTCAGACTTTTCAGCCCACCACAGTGATTATGTGCTCTTATTCGATCACTGGTTTATTTCATTTTTGTACATGCATATCATTATTTTAGTGATAAATAATGATTATAATGAATCAAAGTACTTCATTTTATTTAAAAACATTTATTTTTCCTAAATCCGAGAAATTTGTAAGATTTAAATGCAGGCTACAAAAGGTGTTCATCATAACAGATATATAATAATTATCGTGGAGAGATAAAAACTTAAAACCTGAAGCTATGCTAAAAATCTCTTCCCACTAGTGAACATGAAATAAGCCAAAATTTAAAAAATCTAAAATTCCACAAAGTTTTTACACATGTATCGAGCCTATGGAGGAGTGTTTTTGAGTAGTTTTCAGCTTTGCATCTGAAAACTGTATTCAAAAACATTCATCCACAGGTGATGTCTGACAGTTATTTTGAGGTTTGCTGTACTGTACTGTAGAACATTATATTAATATCAACAAACTAACGTAAATAATAGAAAGGTTCTCAAAAGCAATTCAGTGGTCGAAATTAAACAATCACTGTGCAGGAGAGATTTTTGCTCAACAAACTTAAAAAGTAACCAATTCACCTCAAGATCATTGACTCAGTACTCTCTGTAGATTTTATTTTTGAGACGGTCCCTAAATATGTTCACGAGCTAAAAGAAGTAAATCAACGAAAAACAAACCTGCAAATGATGGCTATGAACAATGTTATCCATTTCTACAATTCTTTGTGCTTGAATGACACTTCCAACTTCACCTTCTTCCTGCATTTCTTCAAATACAAGAGATATCCCTCTTACTTTCAAAATGTTGACAATCTCGTGTGGCTCGTACATTTTTGTAGGTAACATAAGTTCATCTGGTTCACGTTTCAAAAAGTTCAACTCTGGACTCAATTTATATTTCCCAACACCACAGAAACCCTTCATGATATTTGTAGATAAATAAATTTGTAAGTGGTATAAAGAGGGGAGTAAAATATCTAAAGTAACCTCTTTCAACTCTTGCAAATGACGAACAACAACTTGCAAGTCCAGATTTCTGGCACCAATAACACCCATCTGTGGATGATATAGCTTGAATTTCTCAAGAAGCCATCTACCTAATCTTTTACGGATAATTTCTAACAAGTACTCATTAAAATATTTCACAAAATTTTCATCCCATTGTTTTTTAAACTTTTCAATATTTTGTTGAAATTCTTCGTATGAGGGACTATTCAATAAAATCCTTAAGTCTTCTGCACGATCTGTTATGTTTTTTACACTCTGATTGCTCTTACGTAGCCATGATCTAGCTGTCATTAATACTAACTCCCAATCATAGACTTGCATAAAGTTTGGAAATATCAAGTTTAGAGGAGTTGCAAAATTATGTTCTTGACTTGTTACTACTGCTGTTTCAAGTTGGTCCAGCAATGGCACATTTTCAGAAACTGTACGCAAGAGCTTTTCATATAAAGGATATTCATCAGTACTTTCAGTAATTAGAAATTGCAAAGGAACAACTGGACGATCAGAGAATGCTGCATGGACAAAGTTAAAGGTTGTAACAAAGAATTTCCCAACCTTGAACGTTTCGTGAAATGAAAACACCAAAGGACCAGCATTAAGCTTGAGTAGATTTTCCACTTCTAAGGCTAAATCAGTCAAGCCAACGATAACAGCAAAATCAGGATAAGTACGAACATAATGGAAAAATCCAGGGAGTTCTGTGCCCAGGCTATAAAGAGTTGCCATATCTTCAGTTGAAGGCCGCTTCTTTTCAGTAGCTTTTTGTAAATTCCTACGAATATTACGAACTTGTATTTTATTTCGTGGTGTCAACACGGGGTTGCCGAGGGTGTCGAGTATATGAGCTTCCATTGTCGTCTCCTGAAGTATTCTATTAGGTGTTCCTCTTGGAGTTCCTGCCTTAGATGTGATATTTTTTCTAACCGATGGAGCAGTGGCAAAAAAAGGATCACTTGATCTTTTGGTATTCCCATGAGGGTGATCTATCATTACACTTTCATCGCCAATATAATGCACCAACACTGGGCGAGGTGAACGTTGGTCCCCAATGAGTGTATAAACATGTCGTTGAAACTTATTTGTTTTGCCTTCTGGATTTTTTCCAATAAAAAACAACTTTTTAACTAACGGATCTCGCTTAGGAATTTCTTTGGATCCATAGTTAAGCCATCTGTAATGATCTGTTTTCCAATTTTCTAAGATGGAATTCGAAATGAATAAAACAGAGACTGCAAGGATTCCCTTTAATACTGTACAGTGTTCAATATAAAAGAAAATAATCACTGCCAAGGAGAGACTTTCTAGCCTGAAGCAATGCTAAAAAGTCATCCAGTGATTATTTTTTCTTATTTCGAACACTGGCATACATGTGCACATATCCAGAAGTTAAAATAACTGCTGGTCATCACGTGAAGGAGAGACTTTTCAGAATATTTTCGGCTAATTTGTCTGAAAATTCAACGATGAAAGCTTGTGTCCTCTCCTAGCTACATTTTTGAAGATTTTGAAAAGTGAGCTTGATGCTTAGGAAATAAATAGAGGTGTAGCTCAGTGTATCAGGAGAATGTGTTGTGCCTTTTTTTACTTTTTTTAGAACAAGAAGGGGACTTAAAAGAATGGAGAAAATAGAAAATAATTAAGTTAGGCAGTACCATTTTGATCACATCCCTATCATAGTTCGAATGCCATAACCAAGATATGTAAACTGAATAAAGTTGACTGCTACAGGTCAAACAAAATCGAAAGTGAATCCTCATCGATCCAAAGTTGGTTTGGTCTGTTCTCTCTTTGCTATTCCTAGTCATGACTTTATATTTTCAACAACGGTACATAACCATGACCTACCTTGTTCTTCTGGGCAAGTGGGTGCAAAAATGTAAACTTCGCCAGCCTTTGGCTTCACTGGAGGGAGATTCAAATGCTGATATTGTTCAATATTTTCCAGAAGCTTGATTGCATCTCCAATGTCAAGTTGTTTGTCAGAGTTCATGCAAGCCATGCTTGTACAAAACAAGTCTTCGAACTTCAAGAAATGGCGGACCAGAGAAAAGCACGCGCCAGTCGAGCGATATATGAATGGTGAAAAAATGCAGACTTGATCGGCCTTATCAGCCTCACTTCAGTTTCATACAGTAAGGGGGCGAGAAGATAAAAACTAATCAATTAAATAAAGGCAGTAAAACATATCAAAAGAAGAATGTTGATTATAAAGTATTTCATATTATTGAAAAATAAAATAAACAATTTTCTGTTTGTTTTAGAGATTAAATATCGGAATTATTTGCGTAAACATCTTATCATGGTGACCCCCGGAAATAAGCATATCGAAGGCCTTTCTCAAAAAGAATTTGGAAATAGATCGGGAAATCGGAGCTTCCCGGGCTATTTATCGGGATTGTCTTCATTTTCGCCAGAGGGGGACGGAAAACTCTTTTTTGCTGCGGGTGAACTGCGGAGGAACAGGCTACCTCTTTGGGATGCCAATTGAGGGCAAATTCACCATTTTTTTCTTTCGTCGGTTTTCGTGTTCACGCACTCTTTTGTGAACATCTTAAACTTTCTTTGAATAAATTGTAACAAAGGGTCAACGAGCTTCATAATGCCAATGGGCTCAACCTAAGGCAAGAAGCCCTGGGGAACGTGGTTGCCAATGGACTGTTTTCCCAACGTCGATTCGAGTGTTCCTGTCTCTCAAATATGCCATGAACTGCTTTCCTAACGTCGATTCGAAAAATATATCCTCGCACATTCTTAACGTGATCGAAAATAACAATATCTTCGTACGACAACCTCCGATCCTAGGGCTTCTTCTCTCTTGACGTGTAAATTTGTGAGAACGTCTTCAGTTAAAAAGAGAGAAAAAGCGCTGGGATCGAGGTTGTCGTACAGAATTACTTAGAAATGTTAGTTCTGTCTGTCCTAGCACTTCTAAACATAAAATGGATAACTCACGGTTTTCATGCAAATATAGCAGCCGTGCACATTTATATAAATTAATAATTAAGAACATCTTAAGACCATTTGAGGCTCAAACCGAAGAAAAAATAAGCACAACCCAACCTCGTTCCCAGGGCTTCTTCTCTTTTAAACGTCAGGAGTGAAGAAGCCCAACCTCGTTCCCAGGGCTTCTTGCCTTTTTGAACACAGAAGAGCTTCTTCGCCGCTCTTCCGTGTTCGAAAAGGCAAGATGCCTTGGGAACGAGGTTGTGAAGAAGCCCTGGGAACGAGGTTGGCACAACCCAAGGCTGACAAGAATTTGTTGACGCGTTCTTATAAAAACGGTGTATTCTGCAAGTGCAAATAAAACCCCAGGGGGAAAAAAGTTGTTCAAAGTGAGCAGTAAATACACCAGTTTTATTGCCTTTGATGCGCACTTTGAACAGTTTTTTGCCCAATGGGATGATAGACACACATTCTTTATACAATATGGTCAAAGTATAGTAATAATAATACACGTTTTTTATTTATTTCTTCTTCATAAGAACATCGCAACTAATCATATCCTATTCCACTAACTCGACGTCTGGCGAAAAACGACCCTTTTTTTGCTAAACTAATTATTGTTAAGGAGTGATTTCCAAGCACAAACTTTTTCCCACCAGGGCTTCTTGCCTGTTTGAAATACGGCAGAAGAGCGGCGTCCAAATACAGAATTATATGGATCCGTATTCAGTACTCTTTTACGCTGTGCATACATTAAAAACGAAAAGTTTCGGCGCGACATACTTTCCGACAAAAATTTGTCCGAGAGTTTTTCGTCCGAAATTTTAGTGTGCTCGAAAGTTTGTCACTCGCCACTTTCCGTTATTTTAATATTTCAATTTTTGGACAATCAAAAACAGATAAATATTTTCTCTGTATTAGTCAAGCAATATCGTTATTACTTTCGTTACTCATGGGGACCCTTTTGCAACCTGCTCTTCCGTGTTTCGAAAAGGCAAGAAGCCCTGGGAACGAGGTTGGACCCTTTTGCTGATCTTTATTGATGGACTTCAATTCAAAAGTCTACACTAAGACTAATACAGCTTCACTTGTAGTTTTTCTCTGTTTCTATTTTTATGCTGTTAAAGACTGATTATTACTTTCTGTCTTACTGTTGGTGAAAACATCGGAAAGTAGGAAAATATCAACACATTGAAAGTTTATCAATGAAAGGTTTTGTCCAAAAGTTTTTTCGCCAAAATTCTCAAAATCCGTTCGAATGTATTTTTACCGAATCTTTCTTTGCCGAAACTTTTCGTTGATAATATGCTCCTTTTTAATATTTTAAGGGACCGTATCAGAAATAAAATCTACATGGGAGAGTACTGAGTCAATGATCTTGCAATGGATTGGCTTCTTCGTACCAAAGAAACCGATCTATCGCCAGCTCATTGACTTTTCTGCACAGATTCATTTTGTTGAATTTCGTCAATTTTAGTTGATTTAACAAAAAGTTGGTTTTGGAGAAAATTTTGATAATTAGGTAATAAATAAGAGAATATAAATCCAAAATAAAAGACAAAAAAAAAAGATAAAATATTATAATCCTCCGCCCCTAATCTATGGAAACACCTTATTTCATTTTATTAACACCCCCTCCCCCCAATCTGTGAAATTTTAAAAATGTACCAACCACCGTTTACTATTAGACCACCTTCCATTACGCAAGTGAGAGTACAATTGGTTCTAGTTTTATCATCAATTCCTTGATTGGATATTATTTTTTGCAAGATTTAGCATTCAAGGTTGAACTTTGAACCTTTTTTTGCAAACAAAGCTCTGGTTGAACTTTTATAATTTCTATTTAGCTAATAAAAAACTATACAAATAAAACAAAATAAAAAAACCCGATTTCAATCTACCTAAAACCTGTTCAAAGTCAGCAGTAGAGACGCCAGAACAATGTCGAACACGTTGTTTTAGAGTCTTTACCGCGGACTTTGAACAGGTTTTTGCCCACTGAAGTACGTGATATTAACGTACCCAGTACATCATTTGTATTTAAAAACATGCTCTGAAAAAACCTTTCATCTTAGACGCTCTATTATAAATTTACGAACAAATTCTGTCAAGAGAGAAAAGAACCTACCCAGCCGGCAAAAACCTGTTTAAAGTCAGCAAAATAACGTTAGAACAACGTTCAAAGAACGCTAACGTTATTTTGCTGACTTTGAACAGGTTTTTGTCGTTTGGGTTGAAATGAAGTTATTTTATAAATGCACTATATGATTTGGCTCGTTATAATCTACATAATGTAAATCAAATAAACGTTTCGTTTTTCGTTTTAACGAATTATTTCGATGCGTATCGTTATATTTTTCATCAATAAAGTCAACCAATTTATCTTTCGGAACTGTTTTTCCTTCAAATCGATCCTTTATAAATAACTGAGTTTCCAAAGATAATTGTGCAAGAACTTTTTCTTCCCAAAGTTTTCGTATAGCTGCAGTGTTTACAGGGACTTTGTAGACATCTTCATGTTCTTTCCGTATCATTTTTGTGTCATATATATACCGTACAGGATGATATGATGTTAAACATGTCAAATGTCTTTGTTTATTCTTACCACGATTCAAATCGACATCGTTACGATTCGACTCGATACTTGTCTTTTTAAGATTTGATTCTTTTATTTCTTTATTCGACATTGCACATAAATTCTCACCTATATACAAGCTTGACTACTTACGTGAGAGATGTGCATCTTTCTTTCATTAAATTTTCATCTGACAAAAAACCACCTGCGACGATGTAGCACTCTTTAGTTTTCAAACAAACCGCAAAACAATAGAAAAACTTTTAGAATAAATTAAAGTTTCATGAAATTCTTGAACGTATCAAAATCTATTGGGGCAAAACCTTGTTCAAAGTCCACAGTAAAGACGCTAGAACAACGTTGTTCTAGCGTCTTTACTGCGGACTTTGAACAAGTTTTTGCCCACTGGGAATGCCTTGTCGATGGTCTTGAATTGATTGCGATCTTCGCAAGGTTGAAACCAAGTCAGTTAAAAAATTCACAAACACAACACTTTTTCCCACTGTGTTAAGACCCAGAGGTCAAAAACCTGTTCAAAGTCCACAGTAAAGACGCTAGACCAACGCCTAACGACATTGTTCTAGCGTCTTTCCTACTGACTTTGAGCAAGTTTTTGCCCAACAGAGTAGTTATTACAAAACAAATATTTTCTAGAATTGCAATTCTTCTCATTTTCGAAAAATAAATAAATGAATACATAGTGAGTGATGCACTTCATCTGAAAATTACCATATAAAAATAATAATAACAATAATAATCTTAGAAACTTTTCAGAATCATTGTAACAAAACAGAGAGTGCTTAGACATTTAACTCCACTGATAAGTTTTTGAGATAAGGCAAAATAAGAATGTGCCTAATAGGCAAAAACCTGTTCAAAGTCCATAGTAAAGACGCTAGAACAACGTTTATAACTGGTTGAAGACGTTGTTCTGGCGTCTTTACGGGAACTTTAAACAAGTTTTCGCTCGCTGGCTGAAAACTAATCACTCCTCAACCACGATTAAAACGCTCGTTAACAATTTATAACTACCCTGCTAAAACTCATACTATATACTCCCGCAAGCCTCAAGATAACGGTCAGACATCACCTGTGGATGAGCGTATTTTGAGTACAGTTTTCAGCTGTAAATTGTTATCTTGAAGCTTATATATTGCGTCTAATATTCTCCACTTTCAAAAGTGTACCTCCACAAGCAAGGAGGTTAGAGACATTTTAAGAAGCACTTAATCAAATAAATATAAAAAACACCAATACCTGTGGGCAGAAACGTGTTCAAAGTTCGCGGTAAAGGGGCTAGAACAACGCTGAAAACGTTATTCTAGCATAGCATCTTTACTGCGAACTTTGAACCGGTTTTTGTCCACTGGGACGCCTCAAAGTAATAAAAAAATAAAATAATCAATGCTAGAAATAAGAACAAATAATCACTGTGGAGGAGTGATTTTTGAGCATTGCTTCACGCTACAAAACCTGAAGCTATGCTCAACAATCACTCCTCCGCATTGATTATTTGCTCTTAGTTCGACCACTGATAATCAAACCACCAAGTTACATATACATCAACAAACGTACTTTTAGCTAACAATCTGCATTTTGATTGGTTTCTTCCTAATGAAGGCACCAATTATTTGCAAGCTTGTTAAGATAACACTCTCCACCGTGGTGTGTGAGCCTTATAAATTGAATATCATCACAGGAAAGCATCAGCACTCGTTCGTGGATCCTTTTGGTTTCGATACCGGACAGTTAAGTAAACAGCTAGTAACTAAACAGAAATAATGGAGTTATAAAAGGTCATAACTTGGAACTAACACACCAATTACTTTTATAAAAAAGCATGAAGGTTACAAGGAAAAAAGGCTGAGGACTCCTTGCGAATTAAACAAATGCTAAGTATAAACCGACACCGGGAAAGATAAACATACATTCACCAAAACAAGTGACAATAACATCCAATGGCCTCATAACGGTGCAAAGTTTTGTATTCAATGTGAAAGCCAAAAGAAGACACTCCCTTGGTAGAAATTGACGTCACACATCATCAATGGAATGTCATATTTTGGCTTTCCCAGCAATTTTTCGCTATGTGAAATCAACGATTGCATTTCATGTGATGAATTAACCAATCAACTCAAAGCTCGTTAGATCAGGCTGATTCATAAATTCCAATATTCTGTTATCTCCAATGGTACCTTTCTAGCCTGAAGCTATAACTCCTCCACTGTCTCACATCGACCACTTATCTCTCATTTGAAAATGATATTTTACTTCAATTAAAATAAAGAATATCATAATAGCCCCTGGCTCATTCTGTGTTCAAAATAAGAGAAAATAATCACTAGGAAGCCTGGAGAAATGCTCAAAAATCTCTCCTCCACAGTGATTATTTGCTCTTATTTCCAACACTAGTTTGTGAGGCTTTTTGAACCTTAGAACAATATAAGAATGGACTATACGTCCACGTGACTATAGTCCTATACGACTAGATACTAATACACAGAGAAACATGGTACTCCAAAGTAGTAAACATCAACTTACAAGTGTAAAAGAGAAAAACAATCCAACTCCACCAGATATCGATAGGGCTTTATCAAGAGGATTGCCAATCTTATCATAACAAAGGTCAGTGTATTCCTATAAAGAGCAACACAATCACAGAATTTCATCTCTGAGGACAGAAAAATTATTTTTGGTTTTTAGGAAAATTACATGTCACAGGAAATAATTTCCAAAAATGTGAATATTTTCTTTAATAACGTAGTGTATCTACGAAGAAACCAATCCGTTGCAAGATCGTTTACTCAGAACTCTCCTCTTAAGAATTTATTTTTGAGACGGGCCAACGTTGATTGATTTATACATAAGATTTAACTTGAACTATGTTTACCTTGATACATGTGTGGTTTTTGCGGTCTGCCACGGTTAATCCACAACATTTAAAACGTTTTTCTAATTGATCTATTTGTTCCGGCCCAACAGCCGTCCAAGCCTTTGTAATCAAATCTTTCTGTTGAGATTTCGTAACAGCTAATGCAGCAACAGAGAAAGCCAACAGAAGGATAAACAACAAGCTCATTATGATCATATACTATGTTAACAAGTGTCAAGGAAAAGTAAGCATAAATCAGTGAAGAAGTGTTTTATGTCAGTATTTTAGCTGAAAACCATACTAAAAAACATTCCCCCACATGTAAGGAGCCATCTCCAAAATTCGTTACCAAAAGCAGATATCTTAGCAGCTTTAAAAAAAAGTAAAATTCAATCATTTTGTGAAAAAATAATCTATGATGAAGAGTGTTAAGTCAATGAGCTTGCAATTGATTGGTTTCTTCGGGACGAAGAAACCAAT
>JAULBZ010006302.1:0-12512 GCA_032360805.1 Neoturris breviconis
TTTTATTAATAATTTGTTTTTTTTAAGGAGAGGGCAGGGGGGGGGGGCACTTACTGAAAAGATAGAAATTTTAGGGGGCACATATTTAAAGGTGCTAATTAAGTTCAAATAGTTTTAGAGGAGACACTTGTACTAGGGTTGGCAAGAGAATTTACTTTTGCAAAATTCGTGAAATTTTATACCTGCGGAACATTGTTTTATTGATTCACAAAATTAAATTCTTGCAAAATTCAATTTGTTGCCTATTTATTATCCATGATGATTAAAATGAAATAAAGAAAAATATATTAAGACCCCTCTGTCGTGCTAACCCCTCCTACCTTACCAGTTTAGTGTTCATTTATAAAATAAAGCTTAAAATAGACATAAAAAGACCAGTATGATGCTTTAAAAATTCCGTTTGTGTGTCACAATGAGAAGGGTTTGCCGCTTAGCTTCTGCCATTTTTGTTTGAAAATATTCTATTTTTACGGCACTGGTTCTATAATTTTATTGTTTATAGGCCAAGCTCCTTAATGTTGATATTTTCCGGTAACCGGTATTTTAGTTCGGGACATTTATCAAACGAGATGGCAGAAGTGAAGCGGCAGACCCTTTGTTACACAAATGGAATTTTCGAAGCTCCACCACACAAGTTTTATGTCTTCTACCCAAAACTTTTTTCCTATTATTATTTTCAAGAATTTAGGATCCGAACCACGCATATTTTTAAGGTCCCCCTAATACTGTAAATCCCCCCTCCCCTTTAAGGGACATTTATTATAAACACACCTATATTTGGACCTCCATGTTTTTAATTATTTATTAAAATACCAGAAACAAAACATTCTATATAAAGGTTTTTTCTGGTGTACAGATTCAATTGAAGGCAATATTGCATATTGCAGGTTCTTTATCTTAGCAGTACTTAGCATGCATCAAAAGTTATAATGGTTATTTTTATAAAAGAAATAGGCACCTCTCTCTCAAAATTATGGGAAAATAGTATTTTATTATTTAAGGGAAACTGACTTTAAATTCTAGGTCATTAGCTGAGCAATTGTTTCAGGTCGTATTATTTTTTTAATGGCTAACATCTCTTGGGATATTATGAATGACAATGATATATGATGTGAGAAAACCATTGGTCCCACATCAGAAATTTGCACAATACCGAAAAATAGCACCTTTTTTTAATATAAAATGTTTGTAAAAAAATAAGCAAAATAGAGTTATAGATCATTATGTTCTGATGATCAGTTCTAAAGTTATAGAGCTTTAAATTTTTTAAAAAGGCCAACTCTGCAATATTTTAATTGATAATAACTCTAGAAGGGCAAAATGCTAACAGGACCAAATTATGCACAGGCTTTGGGCCTTTTAATATTTTTTTATCACAGAAATTTTGGCGAAAAAAAAATCCAAAAAAAATATGACGAATGTGAGTTATGAGTAAATTCTCAGGTGCATGTACCTTTTTATTGGCCACTCTTTTTTGCTGATTTGCTATAGATTACACAGAACATTATCTGTACAAAGTTTTTCATTCTTAGAGTTCGAATAACAACTTCCTTTCATTTCCATTATAATTTCTATTTACAATTTTCTTTTAATTATGCAATTATTGCAAAAAAGACCTGGATATTTTAAAAAGACAATGGAGCTCACATTCTGCATAGTTTTCGCAAACATATATATTTTTTTGGAAAGCAAATTAGAAGACTATGTCCATGCAAAATTTGTTAAAAAGTATTCAGCATGTTTGGTTCTCAAGATAAGGTGGGAGGAGGGGATTATTTTGCTCCGATCATCATAAATATCCGATTTAATGCCACTTCCAAATAAGTGCTGCATTTTTTTTATTCTGTGGCACTTATTCATGCAAGTTTTCTCAAGTGTGTTCGCTTATTGGAAAACATAGCACGGTTAGTCCTCTACTTATCGAAACACGGCACAAACAATTGCTGCTTAATCTGAAGTATTAATCTGAAGTATCTGAAATTCAGATAGAATTCCATAATGCTATACATATACTTCACATATACAAGAGCTCTTGGATACCACACCTGTGGCAAAATACTGGCATGTTTAACCATTTTTGAGACAGTATGACAAGCATAGTATTGTTATTCAAGTTTGAAATAAACGACACTTCCAAGTAAGCACCACTATCAAATAAGCGCTAATCCAAAAATTTAGAAAATTAAATAAGTGCCGCAAGCTTAATTGGACATTTACGGTAACTATTTTGCCTATTTTTTGTAGCCAATTGAATGCTACCATTGTTTTTACAAACGTTTCATAAAGAAATTATTGTGACGTCATCAAATATCATATTTTTCGATATTGTGCAAGTTTTTGAGATGGGACCAACAATGATTTTCTCACTTCACATTATTGCCATTTAATATCCAAACAGATTTAAGCGATCAAAAAAATGATATTTGAAGCCTCAACTGATGCCTATAGGGATGATCCCTGCTTCAGGAGATTTCCATTGGAAACCCAAAAGAACATATTTCATTCATTGACAGAAATTGACATCACGCATTTTGTGCTATGAATTTTTACCAATAGCATATTTTCTTTTGGTTTTGCAAAATCGTCCACGTAATAGTAATTAACCTTAGTACGATTTGCTTGGAAGAATTAATGATCATCTTGCCAATAATTGGGTTTTTGTAATAAACAAACCTATCAATTGCAAGTACATTACCTCGCATTTTATTATGTTAGGTTGAGAAAGATCTACTTCAATTCCACCTTGGTAACCTTGAGTATGGTTGCGGTTCATCGTTACAAAATGTTTCGGCTGTCCATTGGAATCAAAATGAAGAATTTCCACAATACAGTGGTGCACATGCATGGGCTATTGATGGGTTTGAACCAATCGTTCACAAACTTGCCGATGATCTAGATATTAGATATAATTCACAGGTAAGATCAAAGAAACCAATCAAATTCAAGTGTATAAATATATCACCCTTATTCGAAGGTGCTGTGTTATTAACCATTATTAAAGATGTGTGTGATGAACAGGGGTTAAATAAGTGTGGATCATCAGTACGGAGGAGAGATAATCCAGATCTTAACATTCTCTCCTCAGTGATAACCAGCAGTAATTTTAACCAATGAAAGGATTTTGAGCTGGTTATTTTAAAATATGTGTGGAGAAGAGTGTTATATCATCAAATTTGCAACAGATTGGTCTATTTGTTCCAAAAAGCAACCAATTAAAAGATCTTATTATGTGACTTATTATTGATTAATTCTTTATTTTGAACAGGTGGTTTCAATCGATACTAGTGGCAAAAATATTGTTATAAAAACAAAATCTGGTGAAAAGTTTACTGCGAATAAGGTAATCTATAAAGTTTGATTTCCAATAAGTTGCTGCAAAAGCCAAAAGAAGACATTCCATTGGTAGAAATTGACATCACGTCACAGATGTTTTTGCTTTCGCCTAGTGGAAATCAACCTTAACTCTATTATGGTTTTTTCCCAGGCTACATAGCATCTCGAAAACGTCAAAAATTTCTTGTTCCGATATTTGCCATAACCTAAAGCCACTTCTCAAATTCCTATTATTTCCCATCTAAGAATCTGAAATACCAAAAGCAACCGGTAGTTTAATGGCTTCAGGGAATCCTTATTTTAAAAAAAATGTGTTGTTAATTATTACCAGTTGTCTTACAAATTTCATGTTTGTTATTTATGAAAAACGTGTATAAACTACCATACTAAATTTCTATGTTCATGCATATGACTTTAAAACAAAAGAAAATAATTTTGTTTTTATTTATAAGTTTTATTTGAAGGAGAAGGGGGAGGGGCTTATTCGAGGGGGAGCACTTATTTAATATAATTCTAATTCGGAGGAGGGGGGCTTAATCGAGGAAATATGTTATATTTCATTTAGTCTTTCCATAAATAATATTTACTAGTTGAAAGAAAAGATACTGTTTTACTGTTAAGTCACCAAATTTCAAGACTAAGCCATTTATAGGAAAAATGTTATTGCAAAATGAATATGCCTAATATGGCTAATATAGTGGCTAATATGGCTAATATAGTATTGATTTATATATTTGTTTGTTTATTGATTTGTTTGTTTAGGTCATTTCAGCTCTCCCACTAAGTATTTACCAATCGAAAGTCGTCAAATTCACGCCACCACTACCGAGTGATAAATTATGTGCTATCGATAGATTAGGGGCTGGTCTTATTGAAAAGGTTTGTTGATGTTGTTTGTTATGTTTTTATGTTGGTTGCTAAGGTGAATTTATGGTTCGTTTTCCAGAGAAATCAAAACATAGAATAAAAGTGTCTCAGAGACCATCTCAAAATTTCGCTCTAAAACCAAATCTTTTGTTAGAGTTAAATCAACCAAAATTCAACAAAAATAATTAAACATGGTAGCAATGACACTTTCCAATTTTCTTCAAATAAAATAAGGCGAAAATAAAATGAGGCGTTGGCGGCTCAAAGTAAATGTGCTGCAATGCTGCAATGCACAAAAACGAAGTTTTGTATTGCAACAAGTTCTACGTTGAGAAACTAACACCTCATTTCCGTTATTTTGTGAAAATTTCTATTGTCACACGGACCAGAGAATAAAATAACTATAAATTACATGTGCATCAACGAATTTTCGATTTACAATTGATTGGTATGTCCATTACGAATGAACCAATCAGGTACAAGAAGGTAAAATGCACAGAGAAGAGTGTCGAATCAACAATCAATCTCGCAATGAATTGGTATTTTCGACACAAAGAAACCAATCCATTGCAATCTTGTTGACATAACGCTCTCCTGCGCGTCGCTAAATGTTTGTTGAAATGCTTCTTAATATTTATCTTTTTTTCTATTGTTAGATTGCTTTAAAGTTTCCGAAACCCTTTTGGCGTAAAAAGATTGGCGAAGCTGATTATTTTGGCCATGTTCCAAAATCAGCGAAAGATCGTGGATTGTTCTCAGTTTTTTACGATGTATCAAAAGGGGTAAGTAAGTTTTATGTAAAATAATGTATCTAAAATAAAACAAGTTTGTTCCCAGGGGAAGAGTGCTGAATCAATGGTCTTGCAATTGATTGATTTCTTCGTACCGAAGAAACCAATCAGTTGCAAGCTTGTTGACTTAACACACTTTGTAGGTTAAGTTTTCTCAAATTGATTTTGACTTCTCTAAAATAGGTAAATGGGGGGTGTAGGGGAGATATGTTGTTAGGTAAATGGGGGGTGTAGGGGAGATATGTTGTTAGGTAAATGGGAGGTGTAGGGGAGATATATTGGTAGGTAAATAAGGGGTGTAGGGGAGATATATTGGTAGGTAAATTGGCGTGTAGGGGAGATATATTGGTAGGTAAATAAGGGGTGTAGGGGAGATATATTGGTAGGTAAATAAGGGGTGTAAGTGAGATATATTGGTAGGTAAATAAGGGGTGTAGGGGAGATATATTGATAGGTGAATGGGGGGTGTAAGGGAGATATATTGGTAGGTAAATAAGGGGTGTAAGTGAGATATATTGGTAGGTAAATAAGGGGTGCAGGGGAGATATATTGGTAGGTAAATAGGCGTGAATTATAAAAAATATAAGTATAAAAGGTAAAATTGACAAGCTCTTACTAAAGCATGTGCATTGTTAAAAAAGTCACTCAGTAAAAGAAACGCGCATGCTCAGTTAAATAAGTAGATCAATAGAAGTAGCTAATGGAAATCCAGCTTTGATGAGTAAATTGTGCTTGATCAT
The DNA here is from genome assembly GCA_032360805.1 of Neoturris breviconis. Lineage (NCBI taxonomy): Eukaryota > Metazoa > Cnidaria > Hydrozoa > Anthoathecata > Pandeidae > Neoturris > Neoturris breviconis. The sequence continues at coordinate 5,732 of JAULBZ010006302.1, forward strand.
ACATCAACCATATTGAGGCTTTTTTGAACATTTCAGGGGCGGAAAGAGGGGGCAGGTTCCGCTCATCCCTCTTATGAACGACTAATAGTATATACTCGAAACTTAGCAGGCTAATAGTGTATTATGAAAAGAACAAAATTGTGTTAATTTATTTTTGCTGACGTCAGCGTTCTTCTGAGGACCTCATCACAAAGATTTTAAAATAGCATATTTGCCCAAAATTATAGTATATTATTGGAACTACGATTGAAAGAGTTCTAGATAACATTTTTCCATTCTGTTTTCAGTTTTAGACAGGTATTTTGTTGTTTTTAACATAATGTTCGGGTTTTTAACAACAACATTGCAAAAAATAAATATTTTCGTCCAAAAATCCGGAAAATCGGGGAAAACGTATTAGTCATGTGACCAAAACTTTTAGAAACATTTCTTTTGTGATTACATGTAATCTGAGTAAATTTCATGTTATAAGTATTAATCAAACAGAAGTTATTGTCAAGTATGTTTTTGACAATTTATATAGGATTTCTCCATGTAGCGGTTTCAGGTTATGACCGATATTTTTTTACAGGGCTCAGACGGAACCTGGAAATCCTGGAAAATTAGCTGTATTCAGTAATATCAGCGAAAACCTGTAAAACTCAGAGAATTTGATTGAAATTTTTAGAATTCCTGAAAAACTCAGGGGAAATGGTTCTATCACTCTATAGTTTGCAATAAGGGTTGTGTTCTGGCGAACTAATTTATTTGTAGAAATACATATTAAGGTAATTTCCTGGTTCAGGTATCCCATTGTTAAAATTGAATTTCAGTATGCTTGAACCGAGAGTAGTTGGTTGATGTTTTGTTTTATTTTATTGTCAAAATAAATCCTGGAAAAAAACTGTATTTTCCCACTGTACTTAGGGAAAAGTATATATATTTTCGCATAAAACTCAGGGAAATCTATATGGTTTTAAAGAATATCCTGGAAAATCTGCCATAATCTTGCCTGACCCTGTTTTATCCTTTTAAGTAATGAACCTGAAATTTTCATAATTTGTGTCTAATAGATAGTTCCAAAAAGTCAGAAAGTTTTAACTCTATTGCTTTTGTGGTTCAGACGTTATAAATAATAAAGTGACAGGGGGGCGGAATCCGAAATTTGATACTCCTCTCTGTAACATCTTACTTAATCTATAATTCGCCATTATTTAGAATGACTATATTCTGATGACTGTGTTAGCAGGCGATGCTGTGAAACTAAAATCAGAGATTGCTGATACAGAGCTTATTGATAAATGCATGATCACCTTAAAGAAAATTTTCATCGGAGAGGTATGTCAATTTTGAATCTGATTGGTTTATTCGTTGCTATGAAACCAATCTGATTCTAGATTATTAATTTATTATCTTCTCGTACTCAGGATATACCAAAACCCACATCATACGTCGTTAGTAATTGGGCAAACGAACCCTCAATAAAGATGGCTTACTCTTATGTGAAAGTTGGCAGTTCTGGTAAAGATTGTGACTTCTTAGCAAGTTCAATTGATGATAAAGTCTACTTTGCTGGAGAGGTAAGGTGCTACCAAACTAACACTTTATTCCGGGCATTGATTATTTTTTACCGGATTACGCTTTCAGACCTTTCTTGGGCTAGCATAAGAGTGCCAAATTGACTGACATAGGTACAGTACAAACTCGATATAACGACAGCCCAGTATAACGAACTTCTCGCTATAAAGAACTCAATGTACTTTCTCCTGGTCAACAAACTCCTTACAAAACCTCTCTGTATAACGAACTCTCGATATAACGAACCTTCTTTCGTTTCCCTTCAGAGATTGTTATACCAAGATTGTACTGTACTGTTGAACCGTGTTGAAATAGAGCTATATTATTAGTGTTAGAAATAGGAGCAAATAATTACGATGGAAGAGTGCCTGAAGCAGTGCTCAAAAACCTCTCCTCCACAGTGATTATTTGCTCTTATTTCGAACGCTGTTAGTTAATCTATCTATCTTCAATAGACAGTACTGTCTATAGACAATACGGATAATATTTGTGCGGATAATTTTGTCCGTATTCGGTATTCTTTTACGCCATGACTGCTCTGATTCTGCTTTTGCAAAGACATGCTTTCTGCGAAAGTTACTCCCGAAAAACTTGTACATATGTAGATTTCTCTTTAAAAAGAAAATAACCAAAGAGTAGAAAGGGGTATGCATCTAAAACAGCGCCTAAAAAGAAAGATTCAAGAAATTCCAGAAATTTCACGGGGTTTTCAGATCGAAAGTCTGTAGTATTTTATTCCATGTATGTATTTTTCTTTTTAAGGCGACCAATCGACAGTTTCCTCAAACAGTTACTGGAGCGTACCTTAGTGGTTTACGCGAAGCCAAAAATATCTTACGATCTGGAAGTTAGTACACGGTTACTACTGGGACAAAGAGAAGGCAAAAACCTGATATGTAGTTCGAAGGACGTTTTGTCTGCAAGAAGCTTCACAACTTGTTTTTAGAAAGACCTGACAATGAGATAATTTGTTCACGTTATAACCAGGTCGGAGTAACCCAGTATGTACTTGTTCAAAGTCTGCGTCTTGATAAACTTGCAAAAAGTCCGCAAATAATCATGGAGAAATAATTTTGAGTTGGCTTTAACGCTTGAAGCTATGCTTAAAAATCACTCTCCCACAGTGGTTATATGCTCTTATTGGGAGCGCTGAACAATTAGTATTTGTGAAGAAGGGTGTTCGATATTCTTCTCCATTGATTCTATTTAGGCTTACTTTGATCGACATTACGATGATGAGTTTTAATAACACGTGGCATACACGTGTCAGAATAAATAAACATTTCCTTCCTTAACGCGCCATATTTTGTTTAGTAAATAACTACATGCCCGTTTTATTCACGTAACTACATGCCCGTTTTATTTACGTAACTAAATGTCTGTTTTATTCACGTCACTTCATGCCCGTTTTATTTACGTAACTAAATGTCTGTTTTATTCACGCGACTACATGTTTCTTTTATTCACGCGATTACATGTTTCTTTTATTTACGAATGTATATGACCTTACTAGAAACAAGCAATAGGTTCTGGTCATCACTTGTGGAGGAATGTTAATTGAGTCAAAAACACTTCTCCACGGGTGTTGTCCCAAATTTATGTTTAGGCTTGCGAACAGATCCGAATTAATACCCAGTGGACAAAAACTTGTTCAAAGTTCGTAGTTGAAAACTTGGTTCTAATGTCTTAACTGCGCACTTTGAACAGGTTTTTGTCCGCTGCCCAGTCGGCAAAAATCTGTTCAAAGTCAGCAAAATACCGTTAGAACAACGTTTTGTGAACGGTTGCTTTGACGTTATTTTACTGACTTTGAACAGGTTTCGGCCGGCTGGGTCGGTATCTGTCAGTTCTTCTCTCTGTTCATAGTGTGAAATAAGTACCGCTCATACAGTTTCATAGCAGCTGCAATCTTGGCTAAAAATTATGAGACATTTTGACTATTTCTCGACGCCTCAAGTGAAATGTAAATGCTGAAAACGACCACCGGAATTCGATTGAGATTTTTCTCGTTGATTTATGAGCAGACTTAAGGCTCTAATTCGTAATATCGCGTGAAAGACTACCAATTGCAATAGACCACAAAATGATTAAAACGAGACGTTGATTGTTCAAAGAAGAACTTGTTGCAATGCAATAACTTTCTTTTTGTGCAGAGACTACAAGTTCTACTTTCAACAACCAACGCCTGCTTTTCACTTTTTTGTAAAAAGATCTATAAGACGTGTATTCTTATAAAGCTGACACATCCATCCTTAAAACGAACAGTAATAGCTAATAATTCGTTCAATATTGCTTTTTGGAAAGCGCTTTCTTTATTGACATTAAACTGATCTATTTTTAGGCTGGTGTATGTTCGGGGGAGTGGTGAGAGGGGGGAGGGATCACAAAGTGCCCGCGGCCTTTTATTTTCGAACCACTGATGTTTATGATATGAAACTTAGTACACTTATAATGACGTCATAACAACAACTCAATGCAAGCACTTTGACAAAAATGACGTCACTGATGACGTCACTGGAACCTGCTAAATAATACTTACCTGCTCAAAAGCTAGCTCAGCATCAGCAGAGATTATTTTAACAAAATTATATCTTCTAAGAAACTACCCCCTGTTCAGAACTTAGTTACCCCAGGAAAAATAATGCAAATATCCTTACAAAAAATTAGTGATCCTAAAGTTAGGAAACATCACCAAATTTCAATATCATACCAGTAGAAAAAGAATTCGCGAATTGAAAATGCCGTGGGTACTTTGTTCTCTCCTCTCCAAGACGGCCATTTTTTCTTTTCGTGTCGGTTTTTACTGTACATAGTAAAGTAGTTCTTATATGGAGTGAGGAGAGCAGCATTCAAACGGAAATAATATCTTCATGTCTGAAAAATAAAATCTACAGAAGAGAGTCAATGATTTTGAGATGGTTCCTTAGTGAAAGAGCTTTCTTTATCGCTGACTAGATTGACGTTATTATATCAGGGTGTAATATTAACGAACTTGCAATTGATTGGTTACTTCGGTACGAACAACCATTCAATCTTCGGTATAAGAACCAATCGATTGCAAGATCGTTGACTCATTGCTCTTTTACAAATTAAATTTTCGCTTGTGAATTTAAAGTCCGTTTTCCACTTCAAAAAATCACGTCGTGTGATGTCAATTTCTACCAATGGAGTGTCTATAATTTCTTTCTACGTGTGCGCATTTTCCGTTCCGTTCTGAAGTGGAAAACGGCCTTAATTTAAGTCGGGAGCTTTTTGTTAAAAATTTAGGGCCGGGGGTGGGTGGATTCCCCCTCCATAACTTTTGAACAACTAATAGGATAAAACTTGACAGGCTAATGGTGTATCATAAAAGGAACAAAATAGTTATAATTTTTGTGCTGACGTCATCACAAAAAATTGAAATAGCATATTTTGCCTAAAATCCGTATATTATTAGAAATGCGATTAAATTCTAGATAACATTTTTCCATTCTGTTTTTAGTTTTAGACAAATATTTTGTTGTTCTTTAACATAGTTTCCGGGGTTTTAACAACAACATTGCAAAATACCAAAATTATCGCCCTAAAATCCGGGGGAAATCCGTTTTTTTAATTTCGGAAAAATCAGGGGAAACGGGTTAGTTATATGACCATAACTTTCAGAAACATCTCTTTGTGATTATATGTATATGTATTTCCCATGTAGAAATAGGTGGTCTCAGGTTATGACCCATATTATTAGTTTACCTAATGAAGCTGACATTTTCACAATTTGTGTCATAGATAGTGTCAAAAAGTCAGAAACAGCTCTATTGCTTTAGTGGTTCAGACGTTATAAATAATAATATGGCAGGGGGCGGAATCCCCGCTCCCCGACTTAAGTCGAGTTGAGAAGATATGTCTGGAAAATTATGCTCATCATACTTCTTTATCCTTTTCTGCAAGATTAGATAGATCCATTAAAAGTGGACTGCACAAAAAGGAAGTTATTGCATTGCAACAAGTTTCTTCTTTGAGAAACCGACACCTCGTTTTCATGTATTTGTGAATAGGTCTTATTTAAATCACAGCATAAAAGATTACAGTCCCAGAAGATATATTTATGATGAATATTAACATATATGGCAATATACATTCCTTATATGGAGATATGCGGAACCGTGTTCTAATGATCATGCTTAAGAGTTATATACTCGTTCAATGTCCGCAGTAAAGACGCTAGAATAACGTTTTCAACGTTGTTTTAGCTTCTTTACTGCAGACCTTGAGCGAGTTGCCTACTGAGTAGCAATAAGTAGAACGTTTTATTAGGTAACTCTTTTGTGACCATCCATTACCCCCTGGTAGTTTACATTTTGTAATAGGAATTCTCCTTTAATATTAATATTTAAGGGAGTTATTTTATTAAAAAGTTAGAAAATTATATTTAATAACTTTTACTATTATATACTCCCTAAAAATATGAAAAATAAAAGAATGTTAAAATATTGTAAATAGGAGCAAGCCTTAAGATAACGGTCGGACATCACCTGTGGAGGAGTGTTTTTTAGTACAGCTTCAGCTTTGTAGCTGAAATTTGTACTCAAAAGGCACTCCTCCACATGTGATATCCAACCGTTATCTTGAGACTTGTAGGAGTGATTATCACAAAAGAGTCAAATGCCCCACCCCAGTTGTCAAAAACTTGTTCAAATTCCGCAGTCAAGACGCTAGTACAACGTCGTTCGACGTACTGCGGCCGTTCAACGTTGTTCTAGTGTCTTTACTGTGGACATTGACCGTTGTTCTAGCGTCTTTACTGCAGACTTTGAACAAGTTTTTGTCCATTGATAATAAGTTATGTTGTTTTTTTCTTTTAATATATAAGGTCATTTCTCCATGTATGTATATATATATGTATCGAGTTTGCTCTATTTATATATATCGAATTTGCTGTATGTACTTATATCGAGTTTGTTCTATGTATATATATCGAGTTTGCTACGTGTATACAGAGAGAGTTTGCTCCATGTATACAGTGATAGTTTACTCCATGTACATATCTCGAGTTCTATGTGTATATAGAGAGAGTTTGCTCCATGTGCATATATCGAGTTTGCTTCATGTACATATATCGAGTTTGCTTCATGTATATATATATAGAGAGAGTTTGTTAAAAACCTCGTGTTTTATAGACTGGTGTTTAACCCTATTCAGGATGGGCTTTTTAGGGCTCTGAGTTGATGGGGGGGGGGGGGCCAAAGTG
>JAULBZ010006303.1:0-12511 GCA_032360805.1 Neoturris breviconis
CTGCTATGAACAGCAGAATTTGTCGAGTTTGCAAAAAGACCCAAGATCCTAAGCCCTAAGTCTTAAGTCTACTTGGAAAAACCTCTGAGGTAAACCTCGAGGGACGTCTAGTGGTCATTTTCCGTATTCACGTTTTACTTGTGGCTTGTATTGCTTGTCGAAATTCGTAAAATGTCTTATAATTTATGCGGTCGGTTGCAGGTGTTTTCGATTTTGAACAACCAACGCCTCGTTTTCATGCATTTGTGAACATGCTAAAATATACGCGATTGTAGATTCTCTAAGATAAATAATTTTAGTTTTCTCGGATCTCGGATCTCCACAGGGCGAATTCTAATAATGGCTTTTTATAGATTCGCGCGAACAAATTCGCCTAGTGGGGATTCGCCTTTATGGGCCATTACTTCGACGTTGAGTTTCACTGCTGTAGTCCAAAAATTATCTGCGAAAACCCGAAAGAAGACATTCCAGTGGTAGAAATTGACGTCACACATGACATGGGACTTCAATTTCTACCAATGAAATGTCTTCATTTGACTTTCATACTCGGTATTTGGTGTTCTTTCACGATGTGTAGGAAGATATACCCAGTGAACAATAACTTGTTCAAACTCAGCAATAAAGACGTCTTTTTTGCGGACTTGAATAAATCTTTTCCACTGGATAGATCTGAGCAGTTCTAATATTTTTATTCTTCAATTTCTTCTTCAAGAAGAGTTTTTTTCTAACGGATATAGTATTATACTCACTGACATTATATTTAGACGTTACCATGGAGCTTTCTTACCACCACTAAAAGTTGTTAGTTTGCTCGATGTTTCACATTATGATGAAGAAAAATGGCCGAGTAAATATATAGATTCATCAACATACTTTATTAAAGATGTCCCACCAAAGAAAAGAGCATTGCCCCTAATAACTGCAAGAAGTGCCCAAACAAATCATAGATATCAACCTCCAGAGTTTGATTAATCGAGGCACAAAGAGGGTATAGATATGGGCACAATACACGAGAAGTGCAAATTTGTTAGGCAGCACAGGCTGTTCAATCAATTCAAAATCAAGTCAAATCCAAGTAAAATCATGCTCAAATTTAAAATAATATAATAATTAGTGAGCCGAAAAGAAACTTGATTATGTACTAATGCATATTTTTGTTATATTTTTAGAAATTAATATTTTGAAAACAACACGTTCGAATGACAAGTTTATCAAGGAACCATCTTTATAGAACGCTACAACGAGCTTGCAATTGATTGGTTTATCCTGCACAAAGAAACCAATCAAATGCAAGATCGTTGTATCAATACTCTTCTTTAGAATAAAATCATTTACAAAACATTTGAGTGTGTTGTTACAAAAGGAATGACGTGTAGAATAATATTGTATATATATATATTAATATGGGCATATTTTCATGAGCAAAGTAAACTTACCGGGTTTGCACATCATACTCTGAATGCGTGAGTATGATATGTTCACATAAGAGTATGGAACTAGCCTTGGTGTACATCATATAGATAACAAGCATGGCAATGAACGATTCTGCTTCGTAAAGTTGGATTTCCATAAGGCGAAAATATTCGCGCGAAAACCAAAAAAAGACATTCCATTGGTAGAATTTGACATCCACACAATGGAATGTCTTTACTAGATTTTAATTTCGCCTAGTGGGAAATAGACTTAAAGTACGAAATGGTGACAGCTTTTAACCCCCTAAAATTAAACCTTATAGCGCAGAAGGTTACCTTTCACAATAATGTTTAAGGGGGTTACACTAGCAAAAAACTGAAACGTACACAAAAAAGTATTGATAAATTTTATTTGGATTTTATTTCGCAGAAAGTTATAGAGAGTTTATTTCATCACTTTAGATAATGTAATCTAACCAACTTCGTTCTCAGACCTTCTTGAATTATTAAGTTATAAAAAAACATGAAGTTCTTGGAACGGAGATGCCTGGGCAAGTCAATGATGATTTCCACTAAAGCGAATTCGTTCGCACAAATTCTAGTTGAAGTCATTATATTGGTTGAAAGTGACGTCACCAGTCAGATGACGTCGCTTTCAACCAATGTAATGACTTCATTTAGAATTCGTACGAACGAATTCGCCTAGTGAAAATCTGCCTTTACAAAGATATTTTGATATGTTTCAACCCAACCAGAAAAAACCTGTTCAAAGAACGTTGTTCGAACGTTATTTTGCTGACTTTGAACAGGTGTTTGCCGGCTGGGAAGTAGCTAAATTCAGAATTTTATTGATAATATATCTACATCCTAATGGACAGAAACCTTTTCAAAGTCAAAGTAAAGACGCTAGAATAATGACTTCAACGTTGCTATATAGCATTTTTATGGCAGGCTTTGAACAAGTTTTCTCCCATTGGGGACCAACCAATCAGGTTGTAATTTGATTGGATTCTTCCGTACGAATGACCAATCATTTTAAGATAAATGACAATCCATTAAACGTAGCCTCAAAACATTGCTGGTCCATGATTTACTCGGCTAGTTATATTCAAAAGTCTACAGATACTTCATGCATTCATGACGTCATATCAACGTCGCACAAATTATTCAACGTTATTATCGATGTCATTTGAACATGATTTTCCGACCTGAACAGGCATTTTCCCAGTGGGCACACGACGTCAGATCAGCGTCACGACGTCATTTCAACGTAATCTGATGTCGTGTGCTTGCGGGATAAACTATATATAGCTATAATATATATGCTGGAAGGTAAAGGTGTAAATGTATATAGAAGCATACTTCTATGCCGGCACACGCGACGTCGTTTGGACATTGTTACGACGTCGTGTGTTCGCTGGGTTAATTTGTACATGTACTTAACTTTTCTAATTTTTTTTTGTACCATGTATATACTTGAAAACTCAAAAGATTTACTCAAAATATATTGCTTTAAAATGGCTTTAAAAGTTTCATTGTTTATTTTAAATGCCTCTACCATATAAAGTGACTGACGGGGAAAAATGGACGGTATTTCTAAGAAAAAAGTTCCCAACGCATCTAGGAAGATCTTTGATACTCATGTTTCCACGACTAACCTCAATTCGACGCTAATATAACCCCCTCCTCCCCCCTGCCTGTAAAGTCTAACGAGGCCGTAAAGTTTCAAGATTTCCAACGGCAAAAAGCGAGTTTTGTCATCACTACTTTATCCACCATTTTTATGATCGAGTCTTGATCAGGGGGAGAGGGGTTAAAATAATATATGTAAACGAGTATGGACGGCTTCCCCAAGAGAAGTCCTAGAAAAAATTCCATCTTGTTTGACCAAATTCTATTTTATGATAAGATGAGAACCAAAGTCTGCAGTAAAGACGCTACAAAAAAAGTCGTTCCATTGGGTAAGAGAATATTATAAGGCATGATATACATGTCAAGTCAATTTTTTGAGGTGATTTTGTTATGATTAAGTTGCATCTACTTAAGTGTTGGTCAAATCAATAAAACCACACATCCAATCATACAGTACACTCTTAATATAACGACACCCCATTCGTTATAACGTACCCATGCTCTTTTCCCTGCTTTTTTGTCAATAAACTCCTCATAAAACTCTCTATTCAACGAACCTTCAATATAATGAACTCTCCTCTCGTTTTTACGAATCAATTTTTATGTCCCATGAAACAAAATGTCTCCCACAATCCCTCCCTATGACGAACTCTATATTTTTATTCTATTCATATTGAGAAATCTAAAGGTGGAGAATTCACAAACTCTGTAAAAATATTTTTCTTATGTCCGTATGAAAATTCCACTCAAACCATGTAAAGAACGTCAAATCTCTGTCTTTTTAACTTCTTGAACTTTAAGTGGTCTTTTGTCCTTGTAAAGAAATGATAATAATAATAATAAATCAGTATAATGAACTCTCAATACATCGAACGTTTTACATTTCCCTTCAGGGTTCGTTATATCGAGAGTGTATATATAGCTGAAATATATAACGGAAATCATAGACGATGTTGAATAGTAATTCGTTCTAATACCATTCTTTTTCTCTCGAAAAACAGAACACAAATTATCCTGAATTTGAGAATTTTCTGCAATTTTGCATGTAAACCTAAAATCTTTTATTTAACGTAGCTTTGAATAATGACCAATTGTTAAACATAGCTGCACATTTTTAATTGCTTATAAATTCCAAAGATCTCGTTATTGCATGGTTGAAGGGATGTTTAAACATGTCATAAAAAAAATAATACAGAAAATGAAGGTTCTTCAAATTCTTGATCATATTTCGTGTCAAAATAAACGCGTTACATTCTATAGAAGTACAAGGAAACTTCGAATGCTTCGCTTCATTTCAACGTTCGATAAAACTCAGAGACGGGGGTCTTGATGTTATATTTTCAACTTTATATTTTTTATCATTAAGGAATTGAATATAGGATTTAGTTTCAGATTAACAATCTTTCGCATAATGAATGTGAATCCTGTAAGGGACAATGAGTTTATTTTATACAATCTGCTCCTTAACTGATATAGAAAAATTGCATTCTTCTTTCTTCTTCTCGCCCCCACCCCCCCTGAACAGATAAATAAGCTTTTGATTTGATCAATCAGTCGTGGAATGTAAATTTGATCGAGGTTAAATGGTCATTAAGCACGAAAAAATTAAACCTTGGTAGAAATCAGAAAACCATTGAGATATAATACGCTTGATTAATCTTATTTGCGCATGATTGGCTGCAAACTATAACTAACCAATCAGAATGCAAGAAATTTTAAGAATGTTATCGAGAGCAATTTTTACTGGTATAAAGAAACATCTACGAAAAAGTTTGATCATCATTCAAATCTAAATAGCATAAAGAACAGACAGCAAAAAGAGAAGGTAAGCTAATATTCTCATATTCGTGAAAAACTCTGGAATATTTCAAACGTTTGCTTGGTATTGCTTCTTTAGTCTTATGATTAATATACATTCGATAAACCAATCAAATGCTTTGCGGATTGAATATTATATTACGAGATACATTTGAAGTTTTATTTTGTCATTATTGACAGGAACAAAGTCAATGCTTGAAATCGGTTGATTATTTTCCTGTTTGCCTATTATACTAATCGTGTTTTCTTCTTCTTCTTCTTCTTCTTCTTCTTCTTCTTCTCTATAACCGTATTTAAGCAGTTTTGTTATTTATTAGGTATATGAAGGTTTTTCTGTATGTTATAGTAGTTTTCCATACAATTTATAGTTACAGAATTTGAATTCAAAATCTTTTGGACTTTCCAATGAGTGTATTCTTTATTAAAATTATTTTCACTCGAATATTCGAACTTCAGATATTAACTCATATTGAACCGTAATAATTATATATATCTATTTTTGTTTAGACCGATAAATAAATATGGCAATCCGATTTATACTCGGATGTCTCCTGGTCGGTGTGGCCATGGCTAATGCCAAAACCTTACACGGTAAGTTATTCTATTCGTTTTTACTTAGTTCCGATCTATTGATTTGCTTGTTCAAAGTCTGCAGTAAAGACTCCAGAATAACGTCGAATGACGTTGTTCTAGCGTCTTTACTGCGGACTTTGAACAAGTTTTTTTCTACTGGGTTTATTCTATATCTGTACGTTAGCTATTGTGCTTACTGGAGAACTCTTTTAAAAAGTATTTATTTATAGGCTTCTATAATATCTAGTATTTCGATTTACACAATATGTAACTTTTGTGAACCAAAGATTTGTTGTTTTAATTGTTCTCTGTTCTATTTTTTCCATTCGATTTCTTTTGGAATACCTTTAAAATATATTAACTATGAGATTTATCTTTGAAATTGTTCGAAATAACATGATCAAATTATTTTTAAAGAAAAATTCGAATTCTAAAATTTTAATTGCGTTTTCACGCCTGATTGACTTATCAGTAAATAGAACAATTAGTTTAATTAGTAATTAGAAAAACGCCATATTCTTCAGCATTAACAAAATTATTGATGCGTGCATTGATCAAGCAATGCTCAAGTCGAGTGGATGGAATTAAATAAAAAATAAAAAATTCAACACAATCTAAATTCGAATTTCCAATATATTAAAACTTTAAATATAAATTAAAATTCAAATTACTTATAATATACTGTTTGTCTCAACTCCCTCTGAACTTATTCCTTTCTTTTTTAGAAATGTTAAAACGTGATGCTAACCCATGTGGACCTCCATGTCCTGCAGCATGTGCACCAGCATGTGCACCAGTTTGTTGTGCTGCTCCTCCTCCACCACCACCACCACCACCTCCACCACCACCTCCACCACCACCACCACCACCTCCTCCACCACCACCACCAGCAGCTATTCCAGGAAACCCAGGACCCCCAGGACGTCCAGGACCAGCAGGAGCACCAGGACCAGCTGGACCACCCGGACTTCCAGGACCACCAGGAGCACCAGGAGCACCAGGACCAGGAGGACCACCCGGAGCACCAGCACCACCACCACCACCATGTCCAGCAGTGTGCGTACAAACATGTGTACCAACCTGTCCACAATACTGTTGTCCAGCCCGAAAGAGATAAGTGATAACAAAAGACTAGACATTTTTAAAATTGCTTTCATCTTTATCTACTATTTTTCAATTGGTTTTTGACACAGACGCGAAGAAATGTTAGAATTCTTATCGTCCAAGATAGCATCAGTTGAAGAATCTATCATATAAATAACTGGAATATGAATGCTGTTACATGTATTTTGTGGAACTTTACTACATTATACGACATCAAATAGAAACCTGGAATCTAAGCTTGTTTTTTGGATTGTATATGTTTATTTTTGATGCATATCATATGAAGAATTAATTATTTTTCTATATGTAGTTAATGAGTTTATCATTATACCCTACCTCGTTACCAGGGATTCTTCCTTTTCATAATATGGAGCTACTCTCTATATTTCCAAAAAATCAAGAGTCCCTGGGAACGAGGTTGCGTTATACCTGTTTGAAGCTATTCCTTTTAAGAAATAATCAACCATTTTGTGAGTGTCACTTGTGTTTGAAATATTTTAACCCTGTTCATGCCGGGGGAGCTTTAGTAGCATATTCACGTCAGAGGCGGGGGAGGTGAGGGGAAGGGGGAGCAAAATTGCCCCCCTATCTAACTTAGTTATAGACTAAAAAAACAAATGATCGCCCCGAACAATAGGCGTGGTTTGAGCGGTTAACGCCCTTTTCCCAAATATTGTTTTTGGAAAAAATAATAACCCTGTCAAAATTTCAGAACATATAGATTACCCAACAAGAAGTTATTCCAAAAAAAACGGAGAGGAGTAAGGGGGGAAGGGGGGGGGGGACTTCGTGCCTAAATGAATAGGGTTATGAATGGGGTTAAGTGTAATTCTTCATATTTTTAGGGGATAATGATAGTAATTTCACCAGGACGTAGGATCAATGTGGAAACAACGTCTAGGTATAGGACATAAGTTGAGATAAACAGGAAGTCTTGACAACCTCGTTCCCAGGGGAGGTTGGAAGTCTTGACTGTTACAAAAGAAATATTAGTTAAATATATGTACAAGCTCGTCCCCAGTACCTTTTGACTTTTTTTTATTTTTCGCGGTTGATATGTGTAAAGATTTTTAAGATTAGAAATGTTTTGTCCCAAAGCCTTTTCAAAACTAGTCTAACAACGATGATCAAATAACTACAGGATATTCGCAGTATAAAAGTGGATTTCCACAAGACGAAAAAAATCGTACGAACGCTTAGAGAAGATATTCCGGCGTGTGATGTCAATTTCTACCAATTGGAATATCTTCTTTTTGACTTTCCCAGGGCCTTCATCTCTCTTGGCGTTTAACGCTGTGAGAAAAGGAAAGAAAATACGGGTACGGGGTTTTCAAAGAACAGGGGAGGTAAATGTGTGCCATTCGAAAAGTAAGGTTTTTTTTAGCACTCTAGTAAGTGCATTTATGTATTCTTATAAGTTTATTTCGTGCGAATATAAAAGACGGAGTTGCAGAACTATACACAAGAAACGAAAGCTCAAGTTCTCAGAAGCAATATCATATCATAATAAATGAATAGCTTATCTAATAATAGCTATACAATGTGTAGTTAAAAAGTAAATATATTAGCCACATTCGTCTATGGAAGTACCTCGTTGGATTTGCTAAGATTCCAGCAAGGTCGGACGAAAAATTTCTATATGAACACAGAGCCAGCTCACCTCTGCTGGGCCACAAACTAGTAACAGCCTCAAACTCGTAATATTATATTATGTACAAAATCATTCAGGGGGTTTATATATTTTAACAATAAAGCTTATTAAAATTTGTTTTTTCATCTATTATTATTGTGTAGAATACAATAGCAAAGGTGTAGAGAATAATCGAAGACATAAATTAAATATTAATCCATTGAAATATAAAATAGCTAAAAATAGCTAATTAAGTAATAACAAGGTAATAACTAGGCGTGAACAATACCGTTGGCAGTGCATTCCTTAGCACATCGGACTTGCAATCGGGTATATATGAAAACTTGAAAAACTTGCAAATTTTCTTAATTTCGACTGGAATAAATATGTAAACATATTAACCTAGTTCCCAAGAAGCCCTGGGAACGAGGTTGTAAACATATCAGAAAGAAGGTGGATTTAAACGACATATAATCTGATTGGTTTACGCTTGTTTTGCTTAAAAAATTGACTCCAGTTTTGCATTGAAAATAATTCATTTTCCTGCGAACTTTTTACGCTTACATCTTAAGTGAAAATCTGCCTTTAATTTATCATATCAATCTTTTTTGACGAGTTTTAAACCTCCTTTTGGATGTATAAAAGTTGACTCCCTCTGCATTTAAAAAATAATAGGATGAGCGTAATTTGTGATCATTTAACACCTCCTATCGTAGATTTTGATCTATTATTTCCCTAGTTCCGTACATGTCGAGAAAGTATCTGTGTATAGCCTCAAAAGATCTTTCTCATTTTGTTTGTTATTATGAACTCTTGAATACATCAAAACCGTTCCCAAAAGGTCAAATCAAAGAAAGATCCAGTTCAGATGCCCTCCCTCTCTGTTTCTCTGTGTTTTTAAACTCTATATTCTAAAGAATTCAATATAAAAGTCATTTGCAGTGGAGATTCGTGTAAATTGGCTTGTAACCAACATGAGATCTGATCAAATTAATTAACTGAATTTTCAAGTTCATTTTGCGCATATTAGACTCTATGTGAAGGTTTATGTAGAAAAAAATGACAACAGAAAACGAAAAAATAAAAGTATCTAAATATTTTCTTCGTTAAAGATTTACAAGTTTTGACCAGACTCACTTTACGCATACTTAATCACTACAGTCAGTAGTCCGATGAAACCAAACAGACCGACCCTCTTTATTTTCACATTTTCTTCACTCTCCTTCGCAGAGCCTAACGAAACCAAAACAAAACAAAACAAAAACATCTGCGGTGGAGTGCCAAAAAATATAAAAAAAGCAAAATTTGACAAAGGTGGAGTGAGAGTGCATTTTCTTCCTGATTTTTTTAAAGAGAAATAAAACGAGTAATGTGAAAGCTAGAAATGTGGAGAAATCTAAAAATAAAACTGAAAAGTGGGCTTGCAAGGTAAACTTACAATTAACACGAGCATATGAATAGCACACCATTCTAAAAACAGCAGTAAACTGCACGATTGCAAACTGTAGCCCAAAGCTTCAATAATTCAAACAATTTACTGAATATAGCTCAGTCTAGCTCATAAATGTCGTTCTGGGGCAATTGTATGATCTGACAGAGGAAGGAAGTATATATATATAAGGTACAAAAAAATATTCACTTTAACACGACAGAAGCAGTCAGAAGGAGGTGTTGAAAGAAATAGGTGTTATTATTCTCTAGCTGACGTCCATTTTGGAATTATCACTAAAAGTTCCTTTATTCTCGTGAGAGCCCCTATTTTTCAAACTATTCCCAGAGTATCAGGAGTATGGTGCATCCTAGAACAGCTCACATTTCCAGCTGGAGAATTGCCAGCTCAGAATAGATCCTTTTTCTAACCATTTCAAGAAAGATCACTCCAACAATTCAACCAGCATCAACTATGTCCATCCGCCAACCCATGTACTACCCCATATCCACAACAACAAACAACAAAGACGACTGTATACAATATCATCAACACCAAAAATTACAAACACATAAGACCAGCCTACAATTTATGTTGCTCCAACGTAAAAATGAAGTAGATAAGCCTTGAGAAACACAACATAAAAGTCTACCGAATACGGGACCGTATTTCTCCGTATTCGGAATGTGTATTGCCATCTGTGTATTGCCATATATGGGAATACGCAGTCCGAATACGGAGAAATACGAAACCGTATTCGGTAGGCTTTCATGGTGTAAAATGGTGGATTATATTACTACCGATAGATATAAAATTGAAATTTAGACTGAGTTTACACAGCAAAGTCAATAAAGATATAATAGATATTTTGAAAACGATTTCGGGTACTTGTTATAGACGTTGATTTCTTAAGGTTGATTTACACTAGGCGAAATACTTACACGTTTTTTAAAGTAAAAGCAACAATGCAACAGTAGCATACTTCTTCCAAAAGTTAAGCAACATCACTACTAAGAGCTTAGAGGGCTTAGCAACATTAAATATTGAAATTGACATATACTGAAATTTTTGCAATGTTAGCAATGTAATGGACTGCGATGGAGTGTAGTGACCAAATCTAAATCAAGTATACTTTATCTCCCTAATTGACATATTTGCAGATTCTATTCTTCTACTTCCTCAACTAAAAACTTATTACTATAAACTTATATACTAGCAGTAGTTTACACTATGTGCCCACGTCGGCTAGCCAATGTTTAGAACTACGGATGTTTCAGCTCTCTTTAAGATTATTTCTACATATGTAGTAACTCCTTGCAGTGGTTGCCGGCAAGGGTGAAGCAGGCGAAAAGCAAATTGCTGGAAAGCTGGTGAAGTAGGGTCTGTTAAGACTGGAGTTGCTTTCAGAAAATATTATCGGTATATATCGGGCATAACGGAATTAACTTTGATTTTCCGTTCTTTTGCCGTAGTTTTGGTTCACCCTTCTACGTTGTTAGGTGAAACTTTTCTAAAAACGCAAAACGAAGGGTGAAAATTGTCTGCCATCTTTAATTTTTTTTCAGCAATGCGATTTTGCTTTCCGAACTACCAGACATTTTACACACGTGTATTTTAAATCGATCTGTGGATACTGGCAGCTGTTTGGTAATTTCTTTGGTAAGAGAAGCGAAATATGTTGTAGAATAGGAATATAGTATGCGCTCTAGATGGCTTTTGCGTTTTCCCGTCGAAAAAATTAAAAGCGATCTTTGAAAAGCCTAGTGACGCGGATATTAAAGTCGCGGACAGCACATGCCAATCTCGGGAACGGCACATTATAATCTACCGATTCTATTTGGGGTTTTTTCAATTCCCGCTAAATTGTAGTCCGTACAGCAAAAAAGACTAAAAATCACACCTGCGGCGCTATTTTTGCCACCGTGGCGTATTTTTGTGTCCTACCTGCCCGGGTATTTTTCGCAGGTGATAAGTAGCAAGAAAAAGATAAGCGAGACTAAGAAAAATGGCGTCGATGCGGAACCAAACGCGAAGGTGCTTATTTGTATCGCTCAAAGGTAGGGATAAAATCTTATTTCCTCCTTTCAAATGTTATTTATATGTTATGTAGAAAGGTTCTAGAACAGTTTTGACGTATTCTTTTTGCCGCACGAAGCAAACGTGTCCCGTTTTTTTAATGATTTCTTTGAAATTCTGAAAAACATTAAGAGGAGGGAAGTCCGTAGGGCTTGTGTCGGTACTTTATGGGTTCTAGATGGAGCGTTTCGGTATCTTAGGGATAGTTAGTTACCTTATTAAGCTTCCATAAGTCGCTTAGCTTATCCAAACTTCGTTTCGGCTATTTTATTAGCTCAACACCCAATAATTTATTTTTAGCTTCATGTAAATTTCGACGAATTTCGAGCTGTTATTATCCTACAACTATTTCTAATGTGTTGTTTAGGTATATACCTTGCAGAAAAATATCGCCTTATAGTTTCTTTTTTTATTTTGCAAAAAAATAAAAAATAAATTCTTTTTATGATCGATAATTCGGATGCTCTGTCCGAATCTCACCCAACATGTTATATATCATAGAAGATAATATTTTCACCTTTCTTTAGCTTTTCATATTATTCATTTTTTGAGATAATTCAATCTCGCTAAAGGCAGAGATTGTTTGGTTTACCAATCCTGTCTCCTTCCTTCCTTCCGTCCGTCCTTCCGTCCGCAACGAATTCTTGCAGCGAATCACTCCCACCCGGCTAATACAGCACCGTGTTAAAACCTGATACCAGCAAGGAAATCGAGGCATTAATTTTGGTCAAGTTGACTCCAAATTATATACTTATACTTAGCGAGTGTTTTGTTTGTTCGGTCAGTGCGGGTTCTAAGTTCTAATACAACGTGCCTTTACTCCAGTCTCTCTGCGAA
>JAULBZ010006304.1:0-12511 GCA_032360805.1 Neoturris breviconis
CTTCAGGGCTTGATCAGCAATTGTCAATAATGAACTTGACATCGATTTTGGAATTTTGACAAAGTAGGGTGATTATGTGACTTTAAGTAATTGTTATGAAGTTTGAGAAGTATGTATTTTTACTGGACACTCCCTTTAAAGCATATACTATATGTATTCTGAATGTAGCCTGTACCATATACCAAGTCTTTAAAAGTGCAACTAATACTATATTCTCTATTATTTATTTGGTGTGTACATAATGCTCTTCTGTATAATGTGTGTATCCAATTCATATCCACTGGAGGAGTGATTTTTGAGCATTGCTTTAGGCTATGATTTGAAATTTTACTACTCTCCTCCACAGTTGATATGATATAGTTTTACCTTGATAATGGTGTTCCAATTGTTTATTCGAACCGAAACTTATCAACTTAATAAGCGCATGAAATCCTAATGCCATGTAGAATTTGGGTGTTTATCCTTGATATGAAATTTCACTATTCTCCTCCACAATGACCTGGTATAATTTTACTTTGAAAAAGGTGTTCCAATTTTTTATTCGATCTAAAACTTTACCATCTTAATAGAGACCTTTTTCAAATACTGTATAATGTGTGTATGCAAATTATATTTATGTGCTTAGGTTTAACTTTCACTTGGTTTGATGGGATACTTTTAACACCGTACATTTTATTTTAAAAAAAAATGATGACCAGCAGTTATTTTAAGTCCTGAAACATCTTCTATTTTCTAGGTAGTTCAACAGTTTGACTTAAATAAAGATTTTCTTTCTTATAACACAGCGTTTATGGAAGCAATGCTCAAAATCCCTCCTCCACATTGATTAATTGCTCTTATTTCGAAAATTGTAACATAACTTGCAAACGATACATTTATTAATATTTTAATTGGAATTAACCCAGTGACCAAAAACTTGTTCAAAGTCTGTTGTAAAGATTCTAGAACAACGTCATCTAAGTGCTTAGTGCTTATAACTCACCAGTAATGTAGGATATAACCAATTACATCTTTTGTAGCTAATTCTAAACCCCTGTCTTAGTATTTTTGTTTATATTGCATTATTTTAGTAATTGATTATCAAATTTGTATAAAAACATTATTTCTGATTTCATCTCGTAAAGTTTTGTGTCTGTAAATTTGAATATTAAACAATAACTCGATGTATAAATCAATGCAAGCAAAACACATAAAGTGACCAAGAACTATTTACAGCTACCATTTTGAATAAAAAAATGGAAAAATGGAAAAGCCTAATTTTAGTCCACACTACTTTAAAGTTTTATGTATCAACCGGTATTATTTGTGGACATATCAATAAAGTACCTATTATATTTTGAGTATTCAAAGATGATGTCATAATTTACACATAAATTACTGGATGTTTAACCTTCCCAGTTTAATGTTAGCGGTAAAGACGCTAGAACAACATCATTTGACATTGTTTGGTTGTAATATATTCAGAACCATTAAAAGGAAATATTTACATAAAACAACAGGTAATTTATTTATCAAGTTTTTCAATATGAGATCAACTTGTGTTATTCATGAACATGTATGGAAGATGTTAGAAAAAAAGAAAATTCTGAATGGGTCTTACTAGTAGCAATAAAACATTGCATTTGATAAAGTGTTGAACTGTTCATTATCTTTCGAAAACTAGTTTAAGCTCTATCATTACCTGTCAACTTCATAACCTTGGAATTATTTTAAACTCTAGTATTGTTTCACTCTTCAGATGGGAAACTAAAACTTAATTTTCCGTTTACATGGAAATAAATTTTGCTAACTAGACCATAGCAGATTAAGACAGCTTCAGGTTACAAAACACAGTCAGTAATATTTGTAGATCTTAGGTTTAATGATGTACTATTTCCAGTTGTTTTTTGTATGCTATCAAGCCACAAACTAAATGTCGCACAACGTCTGTGGAGGAGTGGTTTTGAGTGCAGCTACTAAAAAAAAACACTCTTCCACAGGTGATGTCCAACAGTTATTTTGAGGCTTGGCTATAGATATGCTACATGGTCGATATAAATCTAGATAATCACTGTGTAGGAGTATCGTTCAAGCTTAAAGCTTGAAGTTATGTTCAAAAATCTCCTCCACAGTGATTATTTACTCTTATTTCGACCACTGATATGCTATTCATGAATCTGTTATCAGTGCAGTATTAGAAATAAAGCCTGAAGCTAAGGCTCAAAGTCACTCCTCCACTGTGATTATATATTCTAGTTTCCAGCACAGTCAGACTTATCAGCAGATAATTTTTTTGTGTTTATAGTATTTCTGTTACATTTGCAAACACTTTAGCAAAAGTCTTGTAAAGATGATGACCGGTACGAAACATAGACTATTTGTGATTGCACCTTCAGAACAGCGTTCTATGTAGCTAATAGTGTTATTAGTAGATGTACTGTTTGATGATGTACCATTTCCAGTATGATTACTTTCTATTGGTACCATTATGCATTTTTTTGTTTCTTGTGTGTTGGTGTTGTGCGTAAATACCCTTCTTTGAGTCAATCTAATTCTACTCACTCTTCTAATGGCTCTTTTTTCACGTTCATGAAGTTCTGAATCTTAACTTTCAATATCTTTTAGAAAGTACAGATACTTTATTTATATAGGTTTCTCTCATTGATTACCACCATTGTATATCGGTATTTTATAACAAATTCATTTTATTTTTGTGGCGTACATGGATAATAATATGCAATGTGAGTGCTCACATGGATTATATTCTTGGTATTTAACACTAAAATACATTCCATAGAACTTTGTTAATTATTAAACAAACAGGGATTTTGTATATTTGTATCACAATACTCAAAAACATTAGATAAAATTTTAATCAAACGTTGTGAATATTAAACAAACCCAAATAAAGTTTAAAGTTTTGTAAATTGTTACATGCATCATGTCATGATCAAATTAGTCATGTCAAATTTTAAATACTCTCATACAAGGAGGTATATGTAGATGTTTATTACAAATGCATTAGATCTAAATAAGATTTATAAACCCTCATACAGTCAAAAATATACATACTATCTTAGTAGTATAAATACCAATATATTTGGTATGTATACCAATGATTTAGTATAGATACTTTTTCTTTTGGTATTTATACTTTGGTATAATGTAACTATACTAAATGATAATTGGTCAAAGTGGCTATACTTGGTATGAGTGCCAAATTACTTTACATGTTGCCGTTTTAAAAATTATACTGTTTAAAGTATTTTTACAAGTACAGAGGACGAGAAACTAACAATAATAGGAACATAGTTATAGTAAACAGTTTAGGAGGGCATCAGCATATAATACAGTATATATATATGTGTGTGTGTGTGTGCGGGTGTGTGTTGTAGTGCTGGAAATCAAAACAAAAATTTACTGCAATGGTCGAACCAAGAGCAAATAATCACTGCTGAAAAGTGATTTTTGAGCATAGATTCAGACTATGAAGCCTGGCTGTGCTCAAAAATTCCTCCTTCACAGTGATTATTTACTCTTACTTCAACCAATCAACTGTGTAGGAAGATTTTAGATGTAGCTTTAGGCTACAAAGGTCCTACACTGTTACTTCTAACAGCCTAATTTATTAGCGAATGTTAAGTTTAATGATGTATTGTTTCCAGTTATTCACCGTTTATAGTGTTTAGAATTTTACATCTACAAACATTTTAGTAGAAGGCTTGTTAAGATGATGACCAATGCGAAACATAGACTATTTGTGATCGCACCTCCAGAGCAGTGTTCTACATAGCTAACAGTGTTATTAGTAGATGTACCATTTATTGATGTACCATTTCCAGTATGATTACTTTCTATTGGTATCATTGTACATTTCTTTGTATCTCCATTGTTTACATACGTAGGTCCTGTTCTTCTGTTTACGTACGTAGGTCCTGTTCTTCGAATGGAAGTTCTTCTTCTAGTGGTGGCTCTCTTCACACGATCATGAAGATCTGGTTCTTCATCTGCAATTTCTTCGAATTCGACTTCATTGTCATCATCAAGTTGGTATTGTATTGTTATCACCAATAAAAAAAAAAAATTATTATAACTTGTAAAGTCAACTTCATATTTGATATAATTACTTTATAGCACAGTAGATGTAGGCACCAGTTCTGTGGCCAATTGGGAAGTGGTGTGAGTTCAAACTTTTATTTTTATTAGTAATTTACTTTGTTAAAATTAATTTTTTATACTTCTCAGATTCCACTAGATATTCACTACCTTCATTAATTATTTATGTTGATTCACAGTCTTTGGATACATTACGTATTAATTGTAGGATAACTTGCATAAATTAGTTATATAGGATAATTTGTATCGAACGTTAATTTTTTTAACTTCTCGGAATCCACTATTGACTACCTTCATTAATTATTCATGTTGATTCGCAGTCTTTGGATACATTACGTATTACTT
Organism: Neoturris breviconis; assembly: GCA_032360805.1. Lineage (NCBI taxonomy): Eukaryota > Metazoa > Cnidaria > Hydrozoa > Anthoathecata > Pandeidae > Neoturris > Neoturris breviconis. Next base: position 4,441 of record JAULBZ010006304.1, read on the forward strand.
GTAGGATAACTTGCATAAATTAGTTATAGGATAATTTGTATCGAACACTAATTTTTTATACTTCTCGGGACCCACTAGATATTCACTACCTTCATTAATTATTCATGTTGATTTACAGTCTTTGGATACATTATGTATTAATTGTAGGATAACTTGCATAAATTAGTTATATAGGATAATTTGTATCGAACGTTATTTGAATTTGTAATAATGCTGTACATGTCTCTTGACTTCTTTGCTATTTCGAAAATCAAACATGGCCAATGTACAGTATACATGGGATGAAAATTTGATGTATCGTTCTTAATATTGTATTGATAGAGGAAAGTATAGCTAATACACTTTAAAGATGTTCTCTATGAAACCTATAAACAAATATTCAGTATTTTATGATTTTATTTCCTTACAAAAGTATGCATTTTTTGAAGTGCAAGAAACTAGTAAACAGTTTTAAGTTGGCTAATATAAGAAAATTGGAAGATAAAACGGGAATCGTGCAAAATCGGAATTTATGGCACAAGTTAAATCAGAAAGAGCTTCCCACACTTTTTCTCTCCCATTCTCTTTTCTTTAAGCTGCCTGGTTACCGAGAGTCTGAACCTAGACCGTTCTACTTAGTGTTTTTGAATATTTGTAAGTTGTGGACATAGTGAAATCTACTGTTAGTATAACTATAATCCAAATATTAATAGTCTCTTAAGGGTATCCATATGTTTTTTATCTTAAACAAAAGTGAAGCAATCGTTTTTTCTTAAGAGATAATTGATTCTAATGTCTCCCTGCACAATTTAATGTTTGCAAAGGGAACTTGGAGCTTGCCAAACGTAAAAAAACACACAATATTTTCAATACTTTCTATTCTTTTTGAGTTGTTTGAATTAAAAAAAAATTAAAAGAAATATGCTAGATTTGTTGAGCATTCAGTTATGTTAAATGAATACTTTTGTAAGGGACCATCTCCAAAATTCGTTACCAGGGGAAGAGTGCTGAATCAATGATCTTGCAATTGATTGGTTTTTTTGTCCCGAAGAAACCAATCAATTGCAAGCTCATTGACTTAATAGATTAATTTTTCTCAAAATTATTGAATTTTACTTTTTCAAAGCTGCTAAGATATCTGCTTTTGGTAACGAATTTTGGAGATGGCTCCTAAGATAACACGTACATATATTTTTTAAAGATATTTATAAACTACCGAACATGTGTTTATAGATTAGACACTATCCTTAATAATTAAATAATTGGCCAATATTTAACGATATTTTTATTGCCTGGTTAAAGTAAGATATCAGTAGTCGAAATAAGAGTAAATAATCACTGGGGGTAAGTGATATTGAGTATTGCTTCAGGCTACATAGCTGGAAACTATGCTCAACCCTCTCTCCTCAGTGATCATTTACTCATATTTCGACTTTTAGGTAATAATATAAACAATTTACAACAAAATTAATTGAAGGGATCATCTCAAAATTAATCTCCAGTGGGTTTGCAACATCTTGTCAATGTCGAAAAGACGGGAGTTTTTACGTTGCGTGCCGGCAGGGTCATAAATTGGAGAATACTGAGTCAAAGATCTTGCTTTTGATTGGATTATTTGAAACCAAAAAGAAACCAATTAATTGCAAGCTTTTTGACATTACATTCTACTTTGTAGATTCAATCATCAAAAGCCTGTTAAAATAACAGCAAAAAATATTTCTGCCAGCTTTAGTGGCAGTGTTCGAAATAAGAGTAGATAATCACTGTGGAGGAGGGATTTTTTTGCAGGCTTTGTTAATAATTTTGAGATGATCTCAGATGCAGTGTTCAAAATAAAAACATGCCCAGTGAGCAAAAACTCGTGCAAAGTCTGCATTAAATTTTCTACGTCTGAATATAAGTTTTTACTCACTGTACGCTAATACACAAAAATATGTACGAGCAAATATAATAATAAGAGTTTAAAATAACTGTACAGTAGGGTTTTGATTTTACTCCATCACATTGATAATTTATTCTTACATCAAGCACTGCTAAATATAGCTCATGGACATCGTCTGTGGATAAGTGTTTATTGAGTATAGATTTCAGCTTCACCACAGGTGTTGTCTGGCAAGTATATTAAGGCTTGATTCAAATCTGCATTAACTTTGTATGTAAGATTTACAAATAAAGTTTCCAATTGTTTGACAGCCAAAATCATACCAGAAGCCAGTAGCATAGACTGTAGCACAATCTTCATCTCCTGAGTTATTAGGTTCTCCTGTGGACCAATTTGAATAGTTACTAATTGTCCCATCGGTCCATTTGAACTTACTTTCAGTTTTTCTGTCATGAAATCCGGTATATGACCATTTTATGTTCCTAAATATGAACATTAAATCTATTGTGCAGGCCTCAAAATAATAGCCAGACATCACCTGTGGAGGAGGATTTTGGAGTGCAGTTTTCAACTTTAAAGCTTTAAACTGAAATAAAAAAACACTCCTCCACAGGTGATATCCAACTGTTATTATGAGGCTTGATGTCTTTAGTAATTTTGCTATTCTCAGAACTAGAGATAAGAATAATCACTGTTGAGGAGTGATACTTGAGCTATGCTAAAAAAAAAATCACTTCTCCACAGCGATTATATGCTGCACGGTTCTTAGAACTAGGAAAGGGTAGGGATAATGTTTTTACGCAGATATTTCTGTACTCTTATTGCTGAATTGATTTAATTTCTTTGATATTATGCATACAACGATGTTTTGAAAACCAGTAGAAGTAGTAAAGGTAGAACGAACTCAAATTGTAAGTGCTACCTTTTTTTTAATTGACTTGCAATATATTTGTTTTCATCTTTAGAATGTATACTTGTTAGATTCATATTCAACTGTTGACAAAACTTGTCAGCATCATTCCATGAACGTATCTCTGTCGAGAAGTAATATGCACTACTGTTAACTTGTTCCCAATCTCCATTTGAAAAGAACACATCTAAAAATAGAAGTGATAAAAGTTATTCTCATAGAGGTTTAATTGCGTTAACGGGTAACGACACTTAGGTGTTAATAGGATCAAAAGCATAAATGTCGTCGAAGAATTAGCGCCTTAGCACCACTTCTTGCATTTACATGGCATTAACACTGTTTGCAACAGAATTTGGCATCAATAATTTGTCAAGAATAATATATGATAGATCGAAAAAAACTAAATTTGATTTAATTCAGCATGCAGTGGTTTGGTTTCTCTGATACGAAATCAATCCATTGCAAAATTTGAGTCTGTTTTCTTCTTCGTAAAACCCCTACAAGTTTACCAGCTTACCAGATATATTTCCATGGCTTTCGAATCTAGTGATGATGTCATTAATCTATAGAAAAATTTAATGTTTTTATATTATCAACATTGTTAGTTATAATGAGAACTAAAATAAGAATCCCAAAATTGTGGGGCTTTTAAAATTAACCTTAATTGTAAATCGTAATTTTTTTTGTCGCATATTTAAAACATGTTAATTATATTATTTTGTTTTGTAATTCCCCAACAAAAAGCATGTGACGTCATACATAATATAGTTTTAAAAATATTCTTCTGGATAAAAACATTTCATACGCATAGACTACATAGTTCTTATTTCTAGTTTAAGGAGGAAGAGGAAGTTTTTTTTTAATAGAAAAATCATTAATTCAAAGAAAATATATTCTTTGTTGCCTTTTTCTATCGTCTAGTGTTTCTTTATGTTTAATTTTAGCTACAGATAGTGGAACCACCTATATATTTTATATACCGTATTTTCTGGTGTATAAGTCGAGATTTTGATACATTGTTTTTAGCCAAAAGATTACCCCTCGACTTATACACCAGGTATAGGTCTGTAAAAATATTTATTTCAGATCTTTAGAACTCTAGAAATGCTTCGACACAAACAACAAAGAAGTCTTATCAAAATAAACATTACAACAACAAATTATTTTCCTCTTTTCTGCAACAAAGTAACCAACGCTTGTTTATATGAGATATTGCCACTATATCCATTTTTCTTGCTCATAAACAATACTAAGAGCATATTCAAACTTACATTATACAAAGTCATAAATACTAAGCAAGAGAAAGCGCTTGACATTGCTGGCTGCCGTAAAAGTTTGTTTGTCAATACAGCACTCTTTGAATTTAAGATGGCTACCTAATTCTCCATTTTTGTGAAGATATAGTGTTGAATTAAAATTGACAATGATACTATAAAATGCTTCATGACTTCTCTTATTTCCACCCTTCAAACTAACCACCCGACTCATATATACAAATCATAATTTGTGTATGTATTAGGTTTAATTTCCACTCAGTTTGACGGGCTACTTTCACTACTGTACCTTGGATTAATTAAAGGCTAACGTCTTGTATTTTAACATACCTTCCGGGTTTATTTAATTTGGAACCGAGCAAGATTGTCCCAGAAGTAAAAATAATAATTCTGCCAAAATCGGAAAATACCAGTCATGATATGAGTCTGAAGTGAATGTTCTATTTATACTAAATTTATTTACATTTTCAATTTGGTAGGATTTGACCCCAGGATAATTTTTAATAAAATGTGATTAAAATGACATTTTTTTGTTCTGTTAAAATACAATCTTAGGGGAGGTGGAGGGAGGCGTATTCCTCCCCCAGTCCTGTTAGACTTAATTAGAATATTGTTAATTTAGTGTTAATTCCCTATGATAAGGTATACTAAACTCCCTAAAGAAGCCGCCACTACTGCAAATTTTATCGATTGTACAATATTCATCTTCTCCCATATAGAAGTCTATGGATTGATGGTAACATAATTTGGCCTATTGTGTTAACCAATGTTAACCAATGTGTCCTTAATTCTTATGCCTTCTCTTTTTCTGCATGACCCACCTTATTGTTAGACAAGGATAAAATAATATGTTCCTACTTCTAGTGTCTTTCAACACCAAAACCCATGCAAAGAGCAGTTGAAGGAAAATAAGTCCAGGGCTTCTACACATAATTCTATGCTATAATAGTACACATTAATACAGCAATTAAAAACATTTGCTAAAGTACACATCTATTAAGTTAAAATGAATTTTATCGAAAAAAATGCTGATGTGAGTTGAATTTAGTTGACAAAATAATATATTCTTACCTCTTTGTTATTAGCATTGGTTGAATTTTTCTGTTCTGATAGATTTCCTTGAAGTATTCCAATCTGTTAAAGAAGTATTCAGTTAATTTTACTAGCCTAAAATAACTGTGAGGCACCACCTGTGGAGGAGTGTTTTTAGAATAATTTTCAGTTGGTCAGTTGAAAACTGAACTCAAAAAAACTCCTCCTAGGTAATTTCCAACATTTATTTCCAGGCTTGTGTTAGTAACATAATAGCACTCAATCACCGTGGAGAAGGACCTTTTGAGCATAGCATCAGACTTTATAATCTGAAGTTTTGTTCAACTGCTACTCCTCCACATTGATTATTTACTCTTGTTTTGATCACTGTAGTAGTACCTTATTGTTTAACTGCATTGTCTTTACTGTTTGTATTGTTACTAACTGGTCTAGCATAAATATCTATAAAAAGTAATCACAAGAACTGTTAATGAATTTTAAAGTCAACAATAGTACTTTTGAGACATCAATGTGAACAAAGGAAAACCATTGTGATACCCTACTCTTCTGTCAGCAAGGTTTCGTTTTTAATGGAAAACACAAGTTTTTATCTATCACACATTTTTGTTTCTATAAGAACAACGTTTAATAACATTAGGCTGAAATTTGGCCAAAAGTTAAGGACAAGCCTAAACTATTTCAGGCTGAAATTTTTAAAATGTTAAAACATGGGTAAATAAAACTTAGAACAAAGGTAAATAATATATATGGTTCTTATATCGGGTAGTTATGTTTCGATTGAGACTCATAGTTTTTGGTTGTGTCTTGCTCAATACGGGCTTAAAGTTATTTTAAGTGTTCCGGTTGAGAAAATAATTAAGAATATCTTTAGAACATTTGAGGCTCAAATTGAAGACGAAACAGCGAGGCTAACCAGAATTTAACACATTATTATAAAAAAACAACAACGTGTATTTTAGCAAGCTTACAAAGGCAGCCTTTATATGGACTCCTAAATTAGTTTCACTCTAAACGAGCTTGCAATTGATTGGTTTATTCTGAGGGAGATTCATGTAAAGGCTGCCAAAGTGTCCCTTTTGTATCTTATAGACACTACAGTACATTAACATTTTAAAATACTTTCTGATGATAGTAATACCTTGTTTTGTAAGAGTGGAAAACCACTAGACTGTAACCTTTAACAAATTGTAATTACCTGTTGCAGTAGTTGATCTGTTGTGTTTTTTTGTGTTGAACTGTTATGTCGTAGATTATCAACCTGGGAAAAGTTTTTATTCATCTCAGTGGGTAAAAACTTGTTCAAAGTCAGCAGTAAAGATGCTAGAACAATGTCTTATGGCATTGTCCTAGCAACTTACTGCATACTTTGAACAAGTTTTTGTCCGCTGGAATATTTCTAATTTTCATTTTCAACCCACAAAACAATACACTCCAAATTTCAAAATAACTGTCAGACGTCACCTGCAGAGGAGTGTTTTTGAGTACAGTTTTTTATACACTCCTCCATAATATGTGATGTTAGGTAGTAATATTCATACTTGCCCAGTATGAAACGTTTAAAAGAAGAACAAATTCCTTCACTTGAATTTTACATAAGAAAAAACTCTTATATAGAATGTTTTGTTCCCGTTTTTTTAATAAATGATTAAAAACTTGAAGGTCCAAATATTCATGTGTTTCTAATAAACTCTCCCTGTTAGGGGTATGTTCTCAATAAATGTCCATTAAGGGGGCGTTTATCAGAGGAAGGTGTTTAAAAGAGGGGGCATTTATGTAACATTTTTGACAAAAGAGGGTATTTATTAGATGATCTCTGAATAATTGACTCAGTACTGTTCTGTGGAATACTCATCTTTTCGCGCTCCTGACTTTTATACAACTTTCTCGCGCTTCAACTTTCGAACTTTCGGGTTAGAACAAGAGCGATGTTTAATATCTATCATGGTTCGATCGGTACCGTATGCTTTTATTCGGTTTATCAAGTCAAAATTTGGTTTATCGAGTCAAAATTCGGAAAAACAGGCCCAAAGGTTGAGTCAAGATGGTAGCCTGATTTTAACACAAAAAATATATGTACTAAAAAATTGCATGCACCTACATTTACTTCTTGTTGATTTATTTGCTTTGATAGATCGACTATAAACAAAGTGTTCGAAATAGGAGTAAATAATCACTGAAGGAGTGATTTTTAGCATAGCTTCAGGCTTGCTGCATGAAGCTTAGCACAAATCACTCCTCCACAGTGATTATTTGTTCTTATTTCAAATACAGTTTAAAAGAATAAAATTCTTGTCATAATTGTGTGTGATGTGTGTTTGAGAGTACAACTAAAATTTCAAGTAACAGAGTTTCGTCTAGAATTGTAACATATTCTACAGGGGTTGAAATAACTTTGTGTCATCACTGTGGAATTAATTACCAACCTGATTTGTTGGTGTTTTGTTTAACTATCTCTTTCAGCGTTGAAACCTTAAAATTGATACAATCATTAAAATATGAGCATAAATACTGTAGAGGAGTGAACATAGTTTAACCTATCTTCAAAAATCACTCCTCCACAGTGATTATTTGCTCTTATTTCAAGCATTCTAATACAAAGCAATTCTATTTAGATAGAGGACATAGAAAGTGTTTAAAAACGTTTTATACTTTATTCCCAGTGGGCAAAAACCTGTTCAAAGTCCATGGTAAAGATGCTAGAATAACATCTTTCACGTTGTTCCGTCTTTACTGCTGCCTTTGAACAAGTTTTTGCCTACTGGGTTCATTCGCATATACTCATCATTATTAATTATAATTTATGCAAAAATAATTATGTCAAGAGATAGAGAGAGAGTATAAGGAGCCATCTCCAAAATTCGTTACCAAAAGCAGATATCTTAGCAGCTTTAAAAATGTAAAGTTCAATAATTTTGAGAAAAATTAATCTATGATGAAGAGTGTTAAGTCAATGAGCTTGCAATTGATTGGTTT